>JAHPZR010010709.1:0-15000 GCA_019787425.1 Platygyra sinensis | reverse complement strand
CTTCGTACATGTCCGTTCCGTGTTCCTGTAAGAAAGCTCGTCTGAGGGTGTATCATTTGTGCGTTATTGTTAATTGTTAATTACTTTACTCATACACGTAACACCAAGGAACTCCTAAGTGCTCGTTAAAACGTGTACGTTTGTATTAATGTGAAAAAAAAAATTATAAATAATGTGAAAAAAAAAAAAATTATAAAACGACATGAAAAATATAAAATTAAATTAATCAATTGATTAATAAACACAACCTAAATACTAACTAATATTTAATCTATATACAAGATTTAAAAACTTTAAATTTTTTTAAAAAAATTTAAAAAGCTCTTCAAGTCAATTGAGCATTAAGAGCCCGCTTAAAAGATACAGTGTCTTTGGACTCTCTAACCATTGGAGGCAACGCATTCCACAGTTTACTGACTAGAAAGGTAAAAGATCTATGCATATACTCCAGGTCATTGGTATGCCCTCTTTTTGGAAGATGCTAGTGAGGTCTCACCTTCTGTCCGGAAAAGCTTCATGGCCGCAAGCGCTGACCTCACCATGTTCTACCACCTCATCAAGGCCCACAAAGCTGGTCCAGATAGTAAAATACGACCCATTGCATCATCTAACACCAATGGACAAACTCAGCGCATCTCATGGCAGCTAGCCAACGCCCTTAAACCAATGCTGAAGGACGTTCCAGCACATCTAGAAAACAGCCTCGGCTCATCAACGGCATCTAGGCCGGTGATATACATGCAGCCTCGATGTGTTATCCTTGTACACTTCAATACCCATACAAGAAGCCATCACCAACGCCACCGACAGAATTCACTCCACATTACTCTTTTAAATTTTACAAAAGGCTCTTTTGAATTTTACAAAAAACCAGCAAAGAAACCACTATTCGTTCACTACCCATCAGCGATACCAGAAAAGGCGAAGATCAACTTCATTGGTGACGGGCAGAAACGTATCGAAGACAAATGCTCCACAAAAACGACATCCACAAAGCACCAAAACATGTTTGACGACGTCCTCCATCTTGACGGGTATCCTGGAATTGATATAGATCAAACGAAGCACCCCCAGAACCGTAAGAAAGACCCTCCACCTCTCAGCACAGAATGCTCGTATCTGAAGATCCCACAAATTTCCCCTTAAGGACGTTCGCAAGAAAATTTTCCAGCCGATAGAATTTTTTTAAATTTTTACCGCAGGCAGATAATGAGTTAGTTGTGCCAGAAATGCAAAAAAAAATCGGGGGTCACCGTCTTCGTTTCAGAGATAAAGCGTGTGGTAAACTATACTGATTTCGAAAAATTGTCCCATATAATTCAGCACCGTCTGCAGGGGTTTATAGTTAAAAATATCGAAGGTGAGTCAACGGAGGCAAACGATCTTAGTCATATTTTGTAGGAGTGGGTCTGTTGCGTAAATAATTCCAAATGTTACTGACGTTTTCAAAAAATTTAACCCTTTAAGAGGCATTTGAAACCGCCGCGCAGATGCACGAAGAGCTAACAAGAACGGAATTCGACGGTGCATTTTGCCAAAAATACAAACTTCTAGTCGATAGATTTTCTTCATGTTTTCCCTAAACGTAGAAAATCAGTAGAGAAAATGATCCATCGAAAGAAAAATTGGGGTCACAGTACGTCCAAGATGGTTAAATCCAGGCAAAGCTCTAGCAATGGCCATCTGCCCTAACATTTGTTTATTTTATGACTTAGCGCGCGCGCTCATGCATGACGTGGCTGGTGAGTTTGCGTGCACAGTAAGGATGCGCAGAAACAATTAGCGCGAACGTCCTTAACTACAGGATAACTAGCATCTTCCCAAAAGAGGGCATTCCTATATCTGTCACGCACAAATCATACACTCAGAAGAGCTCTCTCTCACAACAACACGGAAAGGACATGCACGAGGGCCAAATGCCCTATCTCCAGCACCAACTTGTGTTAACTTCGCAACGCTGTCTACGAAATCACGTACAACTGCAACCAATACTACATCGGGAGTACAACACGCTTTATCCACGATCGAGTAAGAGAGCACCTGCCGTGAACAATGGTAACTCCTCCTTGAAGAAACACATTTCAAAGTGCTAAAAGAAAGTCGAAAATGGTATCGAAATCAAGATCATTGAGCTAGAAAACGACCCCGCAAATCTACGCCTGTTCGAAGCGTTTTACATACGAAAATACAAACCTGCCCTCAAGTCCCGAGAGGAATGCAGCGAATTCGCGGAACTTTTGTTCTAAAAACTGTTCTAGCATATCTAGAGACTCATTATACTTTGACACTCATCCATCAGATCATATTATTCGTTTTTAATTCATATTTGTACCTATCATTTATCTCGTACATTTCCCCACCCCCACATTCTTTCGCTTTTCACACGTTTTTACTTTACATCTGCATATAAGCCTCACGCGGAATATTTTTCTTAGTAAAAACTTTGTACAGGACTTGCAAGATTTATATTCCTGTTTCTTATAAGGAACCTAAACCACGCCGTCTAACAATTGATAGAGGGCACACAAAGCTAGACCATCTCTAAAAGAAAATTCAATTTGTTATTTACGTGAAGTTTCTGAAATAAAAACACCACTCTTTGTTTGATCAGTCGATGAGTGGGTAATGCTAATTTGAGGAAAATTTGATGGTCCCCGGTCTAAGACAGCTGTGATAGCTGGCGATTGGCGAATCAGCGGATAGAAATCTAGAGCTCGCCATCTTATAGTCAAATGCGTGAAGCCCCGTTGCAAAATACGCTACCACGATATAGTCTCGCCATGTGTACATGTATTTATATTGAAAAGCAGGTTTACGTTAAAGGCCATTGGCTTAAATCAAGGTAATATCAAATGTTTGCATTCAAGAAAAAGTAGTCTTATTTTTCCTGTTTTCCAAACTCAAATGTTACGTCATCTCCAATCAGCATGAATGGTGCCCATTCGTTAACCTTGGCAAAGCCGTTATCTCTCATCCATTTCATGGTCTGGTGAAGAGATTCACTAGCACTCTCCCCGCGAACAAGATGCTCGTAGAAACAACACATCAGCTGCTCTGTTGCACGGTCGCTTATTGCCCAAAGTGCCACCAGTACTGACCGTGCACCAGATCCTAGGAACGCTCGAGCGATTCCAATAACCCCCTCGGCTCTGATCTGCCCACGTGCACTATGACAGCAGCTAAGTACCACCAGTTTAGCTCGCAGCTGGACTTGTGCAATGTCAGGCATCGTCAAAAGGTAATCTTCTTCTTTTGGAATCCCGTTAGTAGAGCGAACGGGCGAAAGGGCAATTTCTCCTCTTTCGGCATTACCATGTGCAGCAAAGTGTACCAGGCCCACTGAAGGTAACCTTTCAAGTACCGCCTGCTTTGTGGCGTCCTGTCCTAACAAAGGCTGTACACCCAGTAGCTGCCCAATCATAACCGCTTCATTTCCTGCACAAGGCAACCTGGAAAACTTCATTTTCCTTCCATTGTAACGTACTCTACCAACATCTGGATCTCCCACTACTAGGGCTCCATTCTGATAATGATATTCTGCTGGACTGTCCTGAATGAGCTTGAGAGTCGTCAAAGAAGGAACGATGCGAATCCTGAATGTTTCAGATAAATACTTTCCGTCGTCGTCAATTAATGCGGCAAATGGAACTTGGTTCAAGGAGCGATCAGGAACAATGATGATTTCGCGCTCCTTAAGCCAGTCCGCTACGGGTGCGATGAGTACTCTGTAACACAAACTAAGGGGGGATTCGGGGTATTCATTCCTTTCATCGCCATTTTCTTGAAGTCGCAAAGACGCAAAGCCCTTTTCCGAGCGAGAACTTGATCCCCAATCAAAAGCATTTAAAGCTCGATCTTCACAATCTTCTTCAGGTGAAATATCAAAACTTCTAAAGCTTTTAACAAGGAATTCGTCGAAACTGCCAAGTAATCTTACAGCAGCAATATTCTCGTCTACTCTTATTGTTCGAAAATGAATGGCACCGCTTGTTTTAAGAACCCACAAAAAGACAAATTGAGGATTATAAGAAATGTAAAGGCATGAACAGTTACTTTCTTTTGTCATAATATTCTCAATGCCAAACCATGAGGACGGGTTAGCTGACATTTCCCATTTAACGGAGTACTGACTCGTCATCAAATCAGCCAAGGCTCTGGCTCGTGCCAGCTCGAGAACATAAAGGGCTTTGTTGGAATTCCCAGAAAAACAATACATTAAACTAAGAGTCTGGTAAGGAAAGTCGTGAAACGTCAGAAAACGATATCTTAAACTGATCGTTGTCTCTTAGAAAACCACGCAAACTTTCGCTTTTGTGCATACTCAAGAGCAGATAGTCATACCCCTCCTGGATCTTCCCTTGGGATAGCTCCACCACCGTAAGGTTGTAAAGACATCGAATCTCTTGGTCAAGGTCTCCAATATCTCGGCTAATTGAAAGTGCTTTCTCAAAATATTCTTTAGCTATGCCCCATTCTCCAAGAGACTGAAACACAGTTCCTAAGTTTCTGTAATCTAATGCTTCTCCTGCTCTGTCACCAGTTTCTATCCTTATCGCAAGTGCTTTGTCAAAATAATCTTTAGATTTGTCGTACTGACCAAGAGAATGAAAAACAGTTCCTAAGCTTCCGTAATCTCCTGCTTGTCTTGTTCTGTCACCAATTTTAGTGCTGATGGCAAGTGATTTTTCAAGATATTCGTTAGCTTTTCATATTCCCCAAGAGATTGAAAGACAGTTCCTAGGTTTCCGTAAACTGCTGCCTCTCCTTGTCTGCAACCAATTTCTTTCTGTATTGCAATTGCTTTCTCAAAATATTTCTTAGCTTTGTCATATTCACCAAGAGATGCAAACACATTTCCTAAGTTTCCGTAATCTGCTGCTTGTCCTGCTCTGTCACCAATTTCTATCCTAATGGCAAGTGCTTTTTCATGATATTCTTTAGCTTTTTCATATTCACCAAGAGATTGAAACACAGTTCCTAAGTTTCCGTAATCTGCTGCTTGTCCTGCTCTGTCACCAATTTCTATCCTAATGGCAAGTGCTTTCTCAAGGTATTCTTTAGCTTTTTCATATTCACCAAGAGATTGAAACACAGTTCCCAAGTTTCCGTAATCTGTTGCTTGTCCTGCTCTGTCACCAATTTCTATCCTAATGGCAAGTGCTTTTCATGATATTCTTTAGCTTTTTCATATTCACCAAGAGATTGAAACACAGTTCCTAAGTTTCCGTAATTTGCTGCTTGTCCTGCTCTGTCACCAATTTCTATCCTAATGGCAAGTGCTTTTTCAAGATATTCTTTAGCTTTTTCATATTCACCAAGAGATTGAAACACAGTTCCTAAGTTTCCGTAATCTGTTGCTTGTCCTGCTCTGTCACCAATTTCTATCCTAATGGCAAGTGCTTTTTCATGATATTCTTTAGCTTTTTCATATTCACCAAGAGATCGAAACACAGTTCCTAAGTTTCCGTAATTTGCTGCTTGTCCTGCTCTGTCACCAATTTCTATCCTAATGGCAAGTGCTTTCTCAAGATATTCTTTAGCTTTTCCATATTCACCAAGAGATTGAAACACAGCTCCTAAGTTTCCGTAATCTGCTGCTTCTCCTTGTCTGTCACCAATTTCTATTCTGATGGCAAGTGCTTTCTCAAAATTTTCTTTAGCTTTGTCGAATTCACCAAGACAATATGACATGATACCAAACTGTCCACAAGAGAATGCTTCTCCATTTCTGTTCCCCATTTCTCTCATGATTTTCGTGGCCCTCTTGTAAAGTTCTCTTGCTTCTGCGTATTTGAATTGCTTTTCATACATGTGGGCCAATGCCAACGTGATAACTCCTTCATTTGCTGCTTCACCACACTCGCGATGAATGTCAAGAATTTTCCAGAAGTATTTTGTCGCATTTGTATAATCATTTACAATACAGTACGCTTTGCACAAGGTTTTGTATATAGCAATGTTTACTAAATTGAAAAATTTGTATTTTTGAGGGGCAATTTAGTATTTAGGAAAATCAAACATTCTGTGCAGACCTCAATGGCTTTGATACCACAACCAGTGTTGAAAAGGAAAGTAGCAACAGCCAAGCCAACACAGATGACTTGTAAAATGTCTTCTAGGTTGTCCATAGCCTCCTCGTCTCTAAACCCTGCAAAAACTGAGATGATCTGGGAAATCAGACTTTATTTAAATGCATGTAAAATAACATCATACCCTTGCACCTTTCCACCCAGGTGTACAATTTAATGCCGGCGATCTTGCTAGGGACAAGCCGCAAAGACCTATCTAGGAAAGGGTGGGAAGAAAGAGGGGGAGCGGGAATACCCCTAGTCGCTATACAGGTGGCTCAACCTTAGTATGTATGCCTTAGGATAACTTTACGAGACAAATATATAGTACGAGATGCCGTATGGTTAACAACTATTCACCGAAGTGGAGGTGACTAGCGGTGGATATTTACCGAGGCCAAAGCGGCGAGGTAAATATCCACCGCTAGCCACCGACACTGAGGTGAATAGTTGTTTTAGTATATACTAAAACAGTGAGATAATATACACCACAAAAATTTAATTTGGATGATTTTTTCACTTGTCACGGATGCAAACTGGGACGCCATTTTTTCCCAGTTGCTCGGAGGTAAATAGTTAACAATTATCCTGCGAAATCGCGCGGAATATCGTCTGACACTTAGCCGACGAGGCCGTAGGCCGAGACGGCTAAAATCAGACGATATTCCGCGAGATTGAGCAGGATAATTGTTTTATTATTCAACAAATTGATAACAAAATTGATTTCCAAGCTCGTAACATTTTTAAACCTTTCTGTCGACATTTTTTCACTTCACTTTTTCTTCCCACGTACGAAGCTACGTATATCGCCGGATATCTGTTTGTTACGGATGACAGATATCAAGAGCATCATGACCATATCTGGATAGTGTTACAATTTGTTGAATAATAACACAGGATATTCGGAGTTTGACAAGCCAATCAGCGCGCGCGTTCAACGCTATCCACTGTTTTAGTACATACTAGTTAATAATATCCTTCATTGTAAGAGATCGTATGGAAAATACTGCTGTTCCAACACCCCAAGAAGAAAACCATCCTGCTCACAAAAGCCTTTATTGGTCGCTAAGGCGCATTTAACACTGTAAAATCATAAAAAAATGACAGGAAAAGAACTTGCGTAAGTTTAAAAGAAAAATTATGCCAATTTCGTACTCTATAGCAAACGTAGTATTTCCCGTAGGATCTCTTACAACGAGGGTCATGTGATTATTAATCGCACCCTCTTATACTGTATACATGTCTCGTAGAGCGACAATGATGAAAACATACTGAGTTTAAGCCACCTGTATAGTGACTTAATGCTATGTGAACAAAGATAAGCTCTGGCAAGATTAGATACTTTGGCTTGACTTAATATAAATACAAAATTATAACAGTAACGAAAATGCATTTCTATGAGTAGAAAATATTACTTATAACAACACATTACACAAGACACGCGACGAATAAGTGTGGAATGATTCTCATTGAAAGTAACAAGAAATAACTTCTATAAATCTTGCTCTTATAGAGTGTTCAAAACATTGATTTCAAATAAAACAGTTCTGACCACGGTTTTGAAAGCCATCCTGGGGGGCATGCAACTGCGTAATCTACAAAACAGTGCTTTGGGACAGCTGCAGTGTGGACTCCACTGATGCAAAACGAATTGTGCAAAACAGTCACAGAGAAAACTCCTTCGGATTAAGGTGGCCGAACAGAGTTTTCGCGCGCGCTCTTTCTAACGCAATCAGCGCGCGCACAAGTATTGCATAGAAACAAACATGGCAACAATACAGCGATCATTTATTGCTCAATGTCCGCGCTATCTTAACTATTTTTCTTCACAAAATGACCACAATGTATTGATGGTTTTACTCTTTTATAACAAAGGTATGTTAGAAAAGGTAACGAAGCAAAGACTGAACTCAGCTCAGCTATTTCTTTGTTGCTAAAAGAGTCCAGTTAAATGTAGCGCATGTGTAGTAAGTCGAAAAAACTACGATTGAGTGAAAACTTGACTTCTCGGAGATAAGCCTATTTCTCGAAAACCACTCATTAGAATTTTTGGCCCACGGCTCGTGACACTTTTTCCTCCAATCAGAAAACGCATTTGACTTGGGAGGAATAACAAGATAAATCACTTACCACAGTCAGGTTCTCTTTAATTTGAAATGTGAAAACTATGGACCTTTGGGTCTTTTCCAAACTCCCAAGGTAACAGATGATCATAACACCCATCCGCTTGGCGGTATGTGAGATGGGTTCTATAAACATAGCGGGATACGGGATGTTTTTACAAGCACCTCAGTTTGTAGAAACATAATATGCACTCGGCCTCTCGGGATCGAATTGGGAGCTTTTGAACAACAAATCGCACTTCTCTGTGAACCCAACAGTTTTGCTTAACTAACTGATTTGTGCTACATCAGATTAACGAGCCCGAAATATGCCTCGAGAGGCCACACAAAATAAACTTGGTCGAATTTTATTATCCCCAGTTACTCTTAGTGTCCGCCCTAGTGAGGCTAACGTAACACGAGTGGGTCGTTACACCCCTGGCGAATAACTCCTAACAAAAGTTTTAATCATTAGATGCACTTTTCCTTCCTTTCCATTGACCGAGGGCCCTCCACGTGACAAATAACTGCCTACAAATAATGGTCTGCTCATGCGTAATATTGTCTAAACGTGTTTTGATGCAAATAATATTCTGCTCATGCGTAATTTGAACCACGTTCTCGACAGAAAAATGGCAGATCACTTCCCTGAGCTGCCAGGAAGTAATTAAGATATGAAAACAAACTTGGTGATCGAATGATAAAACAATTATTGAACTCGGTTATCGCAAAATATCGTGATTTGTCAGTGTCTCGCAGCATTCGGCTTCGGCAAATAATTGATCTGCCTATCACTGACAAATCACGACATTTTGCTCAACTTCGTCCAATAATTGTTAATTGCCGTTGTGAGACCTATGCGCGCCTTGCCCAGTAGAAGTGAAGCCTTAGAGCCAAACCTGGCACATAGCTGCCGGAGCTTATCCCGGTTTCTGTAGCATGAAGCAGCTGGAAGTATGAGAGGAAGCTGGAAGTATGTGGGAGGCGCGGTCGCCTCATGGTTAGTGCGCCAGACTCCGGACCAGTAGCCTATACAATTATTTGAGGGGGTTTTCAGTTCGTGATATTTCGAATAGGCAAGATAGCTATGGTAAGTGACATCATAGCAGCCGAAATTATCTATTGCTCTAACAAAACAAGGAGAAAAAGCTAATGACTAAATAACTTACTAGTGTTCAGTAGCCTGTGGACAACCGTCCGCTCTCTTCAAGAAAAACTGCAAATAAGCCAAATAATTGCGTGCTCGTAGAAGTTATCAACTCCATAAAACCATTTCAGTTTCACATCATCTGACGTGACAAGCGAAAACAAAAAATATACACCTGCACTTGATCCTTTTAAGGAGTGTTGTTGATGAACTGGAATTCGACTTTCAGTTTCCTGTCACGGAAAGATTGTTTTGCTTTTTTAAAAAGGCAAGTTACAGTGGAACCCCGCTATAACGAATATTTTTGTTGTTAACCAGATAATTCGTTATAATGGGGTCTTTGCTATATATCGAACGTTTTTTTTTTCAGTACCGTGACACTTCGTTATTGCGGGGTAACCAAGCTGAACCAAGCTGAGCAATGGGATATACACCACGCAAAACAGTCTACAGACTTGCGCGTGAACCGCAGCAACATCCCGGTTGGGGGGGGGGGGGTGCTTGACAAAGTTTAATACGGGGAGGCTCCGCCCCGAGGTCCAACCCCTTGCCCTTTTATATACCATTTTGGCAGAAAAGGTACCCCTTTTATACACATTTTATTGAGAAAAGGTGCTCCTTTCACATACCTACTTTAGAAAACTGCACCCCCTTTCTAAGCACTTTTTATGAAGTTAACGAACAATATTACGGCCGGAAAAAATCAAGCATTATAGAAGAAATGCTAAGCAAACGACAAGTGTTATTTATTCACTTCACGCTTCACACCTCAACTTGTGAAATCCCTACCCTTTAATATACCAGAAGCGTGAAAATGGTACCCCTTTCGGGCAGAGCCTCCCCGTATAGGCCAATATAGGGAGTACCCCCCCCCCCCGGGAGCAAACTTTAAATAAAGTAAAGCTTTGATGGTCAAAGTTTCCCCATCATGACCAATAAGAGTCGTGTTTGGCTTATCAACCATTTGTATCATCATGTCGTTTTTACTGACTGTGAGCAACAGGACAAAATATTCGTTATAGCAGGGTAAATTGTGCGTTGGGACCGTCAAAATCAATTCGTTGTAGCGGGGATTTCGTTATAGCGGGGTTTGTTTCCATATATTTTACTGTAATTCTGCCGGGCTTTCAAATGTTGTTCGTTATAACCGGGGGTTCGTTATAGTGGGGTTCCACTGTATAAGACCTTAAAAGAAGATCTATCTAATATTGATCTGTACATTACGGTAATATCATTCCTATTTTTATGACAAGAGAGACCAGGAATTAACTGTTTTAATGTAGTTTGGTCGATTCGATCAAGAGAAAATTTTGATTTGATCGATTGTATTTTTCCCCATTTCCATTGTAACTAACCGTGAAATCACAGATCGAATTAGCCTGCGTGGCAGGCGTCCGAAGGGGAGGGAAAGGGGAAAGATAAGCGGGTCGAATCAAACAGCTCGACCTGACTTTGCGATTAATTGAATTAGTCTCTGAATTAATAAAGGCCGGAAAAGATACACATTAACTGTACTACGTTCAAAGTGAAAACTACCAAATTCTCCAAGACGTTTAACGCAGGGGTCAACCTCGGGCCCTGGGAAAAAGGTTGCGCAGGTGTTTGCCGGGATGCAGGATGAAACTTGTTGGCGGAAGCAAAGCACTCTTCAGCAAGCGAGCGGGATGCATGAAACGGATTTAAAAATTAATGGCGCGGTACGGAATAAGAACAGCAAATTGCGATTCCTCCGTGAATTGTATAGTTTTACTAAAATGATAACTTTGGAGACGACGTAAGCCTGAGGAGCACGAAACTACGCCTCGAGAGGCCGAGTAACCTAAACTCGTTATCGTTAGCCCCCCCCCCCCCCCCCTCCCCCCCAGCAGGGTAGTGCAATACCCGCAGTTGTAAATCGTCTAGGTTGATGTGCCGTGGGCTCGATTTCCAGCCGTTTGGTGAGCCCGCGTTGCTTGCCTCAGGGGGATGGAACCTCTAAGGGGTAAAAAAAAAAATTCAAGCCACGCCCACAAAACAGGATCTTGGTTTCTCTTAGGAATTTAAAAATTAATGTTAATGCTTATTGCATCAAGGCAGAAGTTAACACAATTTACGGAAAGTCCCTCTCTTAGTATAAACGAAAACGCAATCGAACAAGTAACCTCCGCTAAATCCTTTGGCGTTTATGTCGATCAAAATATAAACTGGGAGTGTCATATTGAAAACATCTCTAAGAAGATAGGTTGTGCCATTGGTGCAATTAAACGAATTCGGCATCTCACTCCATTTAATGTTCTAATTAAAGTTTATAATAGCCTTATTCAACCACATTTTGATTGTTGCAATGTAGTGTGGGGAAACTGTAACAAAGGACTTTCTGAAAAAAGTCTGCGAGCTATGAAAGTAATTTGGATGATTTGTTCCGGGCACTGGGGTGGCGAAAACTCTACTATCAAAGATCGGAACAGAAGTCGGTGCTAATGTATAAAACATTACATGGTATGACACCTGATTATCTGAGATCAAGATTTGTATATCGTGACAATGCAAGTGCTTATCGTTTAAGGAATACGAAATAAACTAGTTCTTCCACAACCTCGAACTGATTATCTCAAGAGAAGTTTTTTGTACAGCGGAGCTCAGTTGTGGAACAACTTACCTGTAGACCTAAGACAAGCGTCTTCACTGAACGATTTCAAATCTAAATTAAGTCACCACAGTTTAAAGTAATATCTTAATTTTAAGTAAATTTTAGACGCAGCCTCCATGAAAAGCAGAATTTTTATTTATTTCTTTTATTTGAATTGTTACTATTTAAATTTTATTGTAGTTAGGTAGATAGGTATACTATTATAGATAATTAACTAGATGATCTGATGGAAAAACCGTGTATAAATAAAGTTATCTTATCTTATCTTATCTTATCTAGGAATTCTTGTTAAAATTTCCTATGGGCACCCCCGCCCTTTCTATACGAGCGCCCCCCCCCCCCCCCCCCACTCCCCATTCCGTGGGTGTACATTATGACTACTTTGTATAGGTTTCTCACAGAGTATTCTCAAGCCTGAATTTGGGGAATTCTAATAATCTGTCAAGAGACATGTAGCATTTGTTAAAACAAGTCACCCTTGGACTGCTAGCAGACTAGTGCTAGCGGGAAAATTTAATTCAGGACCTCCCCGCCTTAAGCACTAAGCCACGCGATGGTTTTGAGCAGGTTTTATGATATCTCGAACAAGCAAGATAGACAAGATAAGTTGTATCATTAGAAGCCGACCTTACACCTTGTTTTAAAGAAAATAACGTCTAACTTACCTCTGCACAGTAGCCTGTGTACAGTCGTCCGCTCTCCTCAAGCATTCGGCAAAACTGAAGACGAGTGTCGGTGTGTCACTCATAATAATTGTGTTCCTCACATAAATTATTCATGCATTAAAACCATTTCGGTTTCATAGTATGACTTGCCAAGCGGAAACTAAAAAAAGAAATTACTCTCTGCACTTGATCTTTCCTTAACGATTTTGCTAAACTCCTGACGAGAAGGCCGTCCAACGGCTCTCAAATTGTATTCATCATTCTTTTTTTGATTAAATTTGCTTCTACTTCACATTTCTACACACTACAAGCTCCTACACCTGAATCCGTAAAATTACTCTTTGCGTCAGGTACTAAATATAATGTAGTTTGCACCATTGAATCGATGGAACTCTTCGTCATTTCCATTTTAACAGATCTGGGTGGGATTGTACAAAGCCCGATTAAACTTATGTAGGATTAGGAAGAATTTTGATTTTAGTTTTCAGTGTAAACGTGTCGGCGAGGTTTTCTGTTTTTATAGTTTGTCGTTCAGTTTAGGGTCTGAATAATCTCAAACTATACAGAACACAAGCAGTGAAAAAAAAAAAAACATTCTTACACTAGAAAATTAACATTTCCGTGAACGTTTAATCCTGCGTGAAATTAAACGGCTTCGGACAATCCGGCCCTGCTGGAACCAAACAGCTTCAAGTTTGAATTTAAACATCGCGTTGTGATGTCATGAATATCCTACCTGAAAATTACTTTGAGCTGCGATTGCAACAATAAAAGCCTGATTAGCGAAGCCCTGTTAGGGGGGTTTAGTCATCCCTTATCCCTAAAACTCTAGGGGCAGTTATCCCTTATCCCTAAAATTATCGAGACTGTTATCCCTAAAATTACTTATCTTTGGAATTTGACAATAGGTGGAAACTTTAAAGCGTTGAGTGACCCGTTAGATAAAGGACCGGTCATTATTTATCGCCTGGATGGGGGGATTGGGGGGATTTTCGGCTTAAGACTGTAACATCTAGCTGATCCCCCTTTAAATGTTATTTTATTGAAGTAATCCCCCTCATAAATCTTGATAAATTTTGGGATTTTTCCCTCCCCCATTTCTTTGTACGCATATTCACCTTTCGATTTAGTGTTTTTATTAAACGGTCATATGAATGTACTATTCTACGTAACAATGATATTCTTACAGTAGAATGGCTCGAAGCCGCCATGGTGCAGTCTCTTGATCTGAGGGATTCCTATATCTGATTAGGGTTCTTAGCAGAAGTTTCCACAGGTGTCTAATAAATCATGACAAGCGGCGTCCGATAGGGCAAGCCAACCTAGGAGGGTCCGGGGGCATGATCCCTGGAAAATTTGGAGATTTTAGGTTGTCGAAGATGTGACTTCATGTATTTTGGGGGGTAAAACAAGACGAAAAAAGCGTTGTCTATGATCATAAAATTTGACGTAGCGAGTAGCGCTGTTTCACCTTTTAAATACTAGTTAATATAATTTCTTCTTGAAACTTCTCAGTCTGTAATTATCGTCATGAGTGCAATTTTTCGTAACATTCAATTTTACAGCCACTGGAATTCTGCTGTTCTAATGAGAACCCCGTGATTATATCAGTTGACATACCAGCAATCTAACCAGGCGGTCTAACCATGACAAGTGCTTGAAAACTGCAAAATTACCAGTTTCGAGTGCTAAATAGCCCTCCACCAAGTCTGTATGGGCATGTGTCAGCCCCTACTTTGGGGTCTCAGTTATGACTGATCATGTGATGTCAACGTTACACACGCGCCATGAGGTCAGTGATTGACCGAATAAAAGAGCCTGGGAGCAAATCTTGGATATCTGATCCACCTTGCTTGAATTTGGACTGATAAATGACCCGTCGCTGTTCGTTACCGGTCGCTGCTGATGCAGTTCCTCGGCAAAAATGACCAAACAAGTGACAATTGAGAAATCAAAGCTGTTTTTTTTGTTATCCCTAAAATTATCTCAGCTATCCCTTATCCCTATAAATATTTGTATAGGAAATCGCACGACCTCGAGAACAATTCGTGATTAATAGGTACGAGTGATTTTGAAAGTTCTCAAAATTGCACGAGCCTTTAGGCGAGTGCAATTTGAGAATTTTCAAAATCACGAGTACCTATTAATCACGAATTGTACGAGAAAGTCGTGTGATTTTTTATTTATAGTACATTCAACAAAATTACGCGTCGTTTCCATGGAAACTTAATAGGTACTCCTACGGAGTACAATTTGGGATTAATTGTACTGCTCTCGACCAATCAAAAGTGAGTAATTTTGTTGAGTGTACTATAAAGTTAGTTATCCCTTATCCCTAAAATTATTTTGCCTGTTATCCCTTATCCCTAAAACCCCTAACTGGGCCTCA
>JAHPZR010010708.1:0-16360 GCA_019787425.1 Platygyra sinensis | reverse complement strand
TGCTGCAGGAACATATTTCGGCATTGTAAAATGACGCTAAAAATACGTTGACAGTGCCCCTTTAAAAGTTAAACCAAATTATTAATTTGTTCTCCTATACAATTGTTTTTGCTGCTTTGTTTTGCATTTGTGATATGGTGATACTGTAACACTCAAAACAGGGCGCAAGGAGAAGAAAGTATACAGAAATCCTCACCAAAAGTTAACAAAACCAAATCAAAAATTCTGCCTTTTCCTGGCGTTAGCTTAATTGGGCTCGAACAACCTGGCACAGGAGCCTACGCCTTTTAGGTGGCCTAAATCTATATACTATTAACATCTTGTAATAAGGTCTCAATATAATGCACTAACAAAAATGGGCGTGAAAACAGGCATGGTACGCTGAATCAAGATTTCTCTCCAATTTTGACAAATTTACCTAAGTTTTAAACGTTAAGGCAGTTTTACTACAGACCCCCCCCCCCCCCGGCCGTAAAATAAATGTAGCTCACTTTCAAATAGAGCCTCAGTATCTTCGCATCTCATTCGGATACGAGCTTGTGCACCTTACTTACGTAATTCTTTTAAGAGCAACAATGCGAGCGGATTACTCTAGGAGTTATACTTTTAAATTCTTATCGTTAAATCCAAACCCGAAACAAAGGACCTTCCAAAAAGCGATCCGTACTTTTCCCTCGGAATGCCACTCGACTCGAAACCGAAAAATTATTTGAAGGTTAGTTTGTGAATGACAGCTGAAAGGACTGACAAGATGCTAATGGGCAGCCACTAACACTGTACTTGAAACATGACCTGAAACTTTAGGATTGGAACTGTCACACTTTGAGTGGCCTGTTCACTTTCGGATTATTTTAAAGTAGTGTTATGGCTGCATTAGCATCCTTCAGTCCTTTCAGCCTGTCGATTCACAAAAACTCTAAAACTTCAAATAATTTTATCAGGTTTTCGAGTGGCTTCCGAGAAAAGGTACGATACGCTTGAAGTCCTTTCGTCCTTTTTCGGTTTTGATTTTAACGATAAGAATTATTAAGCGTATAACGTCTAGAGTCACCGCTCGCAGGGTGGCTCATTACAATGTAGCTTAGCGAAGTAAGGTTGCACGCAAAGCATCGCGGACTCCCGAGAATGCTCGAGATCCTGAGCAGTCCTTAGCTGGAAAGGAAGCTACAAGTCGCATTTACGGCCTGTAGTAAAAACTGACCATGAACGTTTAACTTCAGGGTTTGAAATTTGTCAAAATTCGGAGGACATCCTTGAAATTCAGCGTAACCATGCTGTTTCAGCAATTGTTAGCGGGGGGGGGGGGCACGAATGAGAGACCTTATTATAAAGTATGGTAAATAGTATATAGATTTAGAGCCAGCCTAAAAAGCGTAGCTCCAGGGCCCAGGTTGTTCAGAGCCCGATTAAGCTAACCCAGGAAAACAGGCCAGAACTTTTCGAGTGGGTTTTGTAACTTTTCGGTGAGGATTACTGTTTTATACTTCTTACCCTCCTGTTTTTGAGTGGTTAATGATCACCATATACACAATGTCAAAACAAAGCAAGCAAAAAACAATTGTTATAGGAGAAAAAATTATAATTTGGTTAACTTTTAAAGGGGCATCTGTGACCGGTATTTTTAGCGTCATTGTACAATGCCACGAAAGGATGTTCCTGCAGCAATGGAAACCCAAAGAATAATGATGCCGATTTTGCTTAACTAGAGACTTTATCACTTACACCCCGAAAAACCCATTATTGCCGCCTAGCACATCGCATTGGCAAGGATGGAATATGGGATCGAAATTTTAAAAAACTAGCCAGGTTCAGTTTCAAATTCTAGAGCCATTCCTTGAAAAATCATTGCGAGAAATTCAATTATCGGTTTGCTCTCTGTAGCCACCATTCGTTTGACTGTTTTCAGCCTCATTCGTTGCTAAAATCTTTACGTGGTACTTTTACTCGTTCCCAAAATGCTCAAATGGACTGAAAGAAACATATCAAACGAATGGTGGCTCAGAGAGCAAACCATAATGAATTTCTGGCAATATTTTCAAGGAATGGCTCTAGAATTTGAAAAACCTGGCTAGATTTTTCAAATTTCGATCCATTTCCATCGTTGCCATGCTAAGTGCTAGGCGGCAATAAATGGTTTCGGTGTAGTGATAAAGTTCTAGATAACAAAACTGCATCATTATTTTTGGGTTTCCATTGCTGCAGGAACATATTTCGGCATTGTAAAATGACGCTAAAATACCGTGACAGTGCCCCTTTAAAAGTTAACCAAATTATAATTTTTTCTCCTATACAATTGTTTTTGCTGCTTTGTTTTGCATTTGTGTATATGGTGATCATTAACACTCAAAACAGGAGGAGAAGAAGTATACAGAAATCCTCACCAAAAAGTTACAAAACCCAAATCAAAATTCTGCCTTTTCCTGGGTTAGCTTAATTGGGCTCTGAACAACCTGGCCCAGGAGCTACGCTTTTAGGCTGGCCTAAATCTATATACTATTTAACATCTTTATAATAAGGTCTCCATATCATGCACTAACAAATTGGCTGAAACAGCATGGTACGCTGAATTTCAAGGATTTCCTCCGAATTTTGACAAATTTAACCTAAGTTAAACGTTCATGGCAGTTTTACTACAGGCCGTAAATAAATGTAGCTCCTTTCAAATAGAGCTCAGTATCTCGCATTCTCATCCGGATGCTTTGTGCACCTTACTTCGTAATTCTTTTAATGAGCCACAATGCGAGCGGATTACTCTAGAGTTATACTTTTAAATTCTTATCGTTAAATCAAACCGAAAAAGGACCTTCAAAGCGATCGTACTTTTCTCGGAAGCCACTCGAAACCGAAAAATTATTTGAAGTTTAGTTTGTGAATGACAGCTGAAAGACTGAAAGATGCTAATGCAGCCATAACACTACTTGAAAAATGACCTGAAAATTTAGGATTGGAACTGCATTGGTTGCCTGTTCACTTTCGGATTATTTTTAAAGTTTTATTTTTAGTTTATAAGGCGCTAAATGGTCTGGCACCATTATATATCACGGAATTACTTAGTTATCGTACATGTTCACGTACGTTACGCTCTACTGATCAAAAACTTCTGGCAGTTCCGAAGTCAAGACTTAAAACATACGGAGACAGGGCCTTTTCCGTTGCTGCACCTAAACTCTGGAATGAGCTGCCATTAGATCTTAGAAGTCTAGATACAATTAATTTATTCAAGAAACACCTGAAGACTGATCTTTTTAAAAAAGCATGTAATGTTTAACTTTTTGATAACTTAGAATGGGATTTATGGTGATATTTTTATAAATAAGACTGTAAATAGGTTTTTTTTTTTTTTTTTTTTAATTTATTCATATTTTATTACTGGTGGGATCTTTTTAATTATTTTAATATTATGAATTGTAAAGCGCTTTGGTCAATTAGTGGAGTTAGCGCTATATAAATTATTATTATTATTATTATTATTATTATTATTATTATTATTATTATTATTATTATTATTATTATTATTATTATTATTATTATTATTATTACTATTATCATTATTAAATTCGAACCCACGACCTTTACGTTATCGGTGAAATGGTCTACCGACTGAGGCTATCAAAGCCACATGAGATCGAGCGGTCGTGTCTTAATAATCGTTTGAAAACAAAAAAAAAATAATAATAATGCCAATGGAAATAAAGTTCGGGAATCAAGTTCAGGTGATTGAAGCATTTTTTAATGCCAATTAAAGGAAAATGACAAGGAATCTTAACCATTGCCTGTTTAAACAAACTAAATCCATTTGAGTGCAGTAGACTAGCGAAGGAGTCGGAGTCGGAGTCGTAAGAGACCTTATGACCTAGTGAAAATCGAAAATCGGAGTCGTACTGGTGGAGTAATAGAAGCTTAGAACGTTTCCGTTTTTTTGATTCCGTTTGCGACTCCGTCACTAATGATCCAGTAAAAACTAGGTTGTCGGAAGAACCAGCCAATCGCAAGGCCCGGAGTCGAACATTATCATTGGTTTATTCTTTCGCTTCTGCTTCCGACTCCGACAATGCAGTTTTCACTTGATCGTAAGCGACGGATCGAGTCATAAGCAGAATCGATCACTGTTCTGCTTCCGACTCCGTCGGTTTGGTTTTCACTAGATGGTATCGCTGTACGCTTCTGATTACAACTCTGACTACGACTCCGTCGCTAAAGAAAACAAGCCTTAATAATTTAATAAGTTAAAACTGTAGGAAAGTACGCTTCCATTTCTTTTTCACAACTAATAAGGTGTCAGTCTTATGAACTTTATAATTCACTTTTTTCGTAGATTTTCTTTGCGTTTTATCCCACGTGTGTTTAGCCACTACTGACCTTGTAGTTGGACTAGTTCTTCAACCTCTACACATTGCCAGCGACATTTCACTTCTCAGAGGAAACACCATCATGTTTTGTACTATAACCGACCTATCAAACTCTCTCACATTAAAATGCGTACTGGCTTCTTTTCATCACTTGATTTTGATGAGCGCCGAGCGTTATGTAGCGATAAAACACCCATTCGTATACGAAGCAAAGGTCACGGAAGTTCGTATTATCATGGCCTCTGCTGTGGCGTGGGCTGCAGCCATCATCCATTCCAGCGAAAACCTTTTGGCCACAGCAATAGTATTAACTTTGGAAACACTGCTTATCATTCTTCCCATTTACTTTAATGTCTCTGTATACAAAGAAGTCCTTCGCAACAACAGACAAATTGCTGCTAACCAAGTTTCTTTAGAAGCCAAGGAGAAGTTTCTCAGGAACAAGAAAGTGTTTTACACCACTGTTATTGTACTGCTCGTTATTTTACTGTGTTATGTTCCAACGCAGATTTGTATTGTTATTCTAATCTCTTTTAGGGAAAGAATTGCTCCCAAAATAAGGGCTACTGTTACATATCTTATTAGTTTATTACCAGTTCTGAATTCTTTGTTTAATCCGTTGATTTACGCCGCTAGACTAAGATATTTTCGCGTAGCTTTCATTCAGTTGTCATTGAGGACGCCTGCTGCACAAGCTGAGGAACTTGAACGCAAAATATTTGGACAGATTGGAGTCAAGGGTGATGCTGATGTAGGACAAGGAAATCACACAGTGAGCGATGAACAAGAACCGACAAGACAAACAGAGCCACATAGTGGATGAGAGGAAACACACGTGGGATAAAACGCAAAGAAAATCTACGAAAAAAGTGAATTATAAAGTTCATAAGACTGACACCTTATTAGTTGTGAAAAAGAAATGGAAGCGTACTTTCCTACAGTTTTAACTTATTAAATTATTAAGGCTTGTTTTCTTTAGCGACGGAGTCGTAGTCAGAGTTGTAATCAGAAGCGTACAGCGATACCATCTAGTGAAAACCAAACCGACGGAGTCGGAAGCAGAACAGTGATCGATTCTGCTTATGACTCGATCCGTCGCTTACGATCAAGTGAAAACTGCATTGTCGGAGTCGGAAGCAGAAGCGAAAGAATAAACCAATGATAATGTTCGACTCCGGGCCTTGCGATTGGCTGGTTCTTCCGACAACCTAGTTTTTACTGGATCATTAGTGACGGAGTCGCAAACGGAATCAAAAAAATGGAAACGTTCTAAGCTTCTATTACTCCACCAGTACGACTCCGATTTTCGATTTTCACTAGGTCATAAGGTCTCTTACGACTCCGACTCCGACTCCTTCGCTAGTCTACTGCACTCAAATGGATTTAGTTTGTTTAAACAGGCAATGGTTAAGATTCCTTGTCATTTTCCTTTAATTGGCATTAAAAAATGCTTCAATCACCTGATCACGATTCCCGAACTTTATTTCCATTGGCATTATTATTATTTTTTTTTGTTTTCAAACGATTATTAAGACACGACCGCTCGATCTCATGTGGCTTTGATAGCCTCAGTCGGTAGACCATTTCACCGATAACGTAAAGGTCGTGGGTTCGAATTTAATAATGATAATAGTAATAATAATAATAATAATAATAATAATAATAATAATAATAATAATAATAATAATAATAATAATAATAATAATAATAATAATAATAATAATTTATATAGCGCTAACTCCACTAATTGACCAAAGCGCTTTACAACTCATAATATTAAAATAATTAAAAAGATCCCACCAGTAATAAAATATGAATAAATTTAAAAAAAAAAAAAAAAACCTATTTACAGTCTTATTTATAAAAATATCACCATAAATCCCATTCTAAGTTATCAAAAAGTTAAACATTACATGCTTTTTTAAAAAGATCAGTCTTCAGGTGTTTCTTGAATAAATTAATTGTATCTAGACTTCTAAGATCTAATGGCAGCTCATTCCAGAGTTTAGGTGCAGCAACGGAAAAGGCCCTGTCTCCGTATGTTTTAAGTCTTGACTTCGGAACTGCCAGAAGTTTTTGATCAGTAGAGCGTAACGTACGTGAACATGTACGATAACTAAGTAATTCCGTGATATATAATGGTGCCAGACCATTTAGCGCCTTATAAACTAAAAATAAAACTTTAAAAATAATCCGAAAGTGAACAGGCAACCAATACAGTTCCAATCCTAAATTTTCAGGTCATTTTTCAAGTAGTGTTATGGCTGCATTAGCATCTTTCAGTCTTTCAGCTGTCATTCACAAACTAAACTTCAAATAATTTTTCGGTTTCGAGTGGCTTCCGAGAAAAGTACGATCGCTTTGAAGGTCCTTTTTCGGTTTGATTTAACGATAAGAATTTAAAAGTATAACTCTAGAGTAATCCGCTCGCATTGTGGCTCATTAAAAGAATTACGAAGTAAGGTGCACAAAGCATCCGGATGAGAATGCGAGATACTGAGCTCTATTTGAAAGGAGCTACATTTATTTACGGCCTGTAGTAAAACTGCCATGAACGTTTAACTTAGGTTAAATTTGTCAAAATTCGGAGGAAATCCTTGAAATTCAGCGTACCATGCTGTTTCAGCCAATTTGTTAGTGCATGATATGGAGACCTTATTATAAAGATGTTAAATAGTATATAGATTTAGGCCAGCCTAAAAGCGTAGCTCCTGGGCCAGGTTGTTCAGAGCCCAATTAAGCTAACCCAGGAAAAGGCAGAATTTTGATTTGGGTTTTGTAACTTTTTGGTGAGGATTTCTGTATACTTCTTCTCCTCCTGTTTTGAGTGTTAATGATCACCATATACACAAATGCAAAACAAAGCAGCAAAAACAATTGTATAGGAGAAAAAATTATAATTTGGTTAACTTTTAAAGGGGCACTGTCACGGTATTTTAGCGTCATTTTACAATGCCGAAATATGTTCCTGCAGCAATGGAAACCCAAAAATAATGATGCAGTTTTGTTATCTAGAACTTTATCACTACACCGAAACCATTTATTGCCGCCTAGCACTTAGCATGGCAAGGATGGAAATGGATCGAAATTTTAAAAATCTAGCCAGGTTTTTCAAATTCTAGAGCCATTCCTTGAAAATATTGCCAGAAATTCATTATGGTTTGCTCTCTGAGCCACCATTCGTTTGATATGTTTCTTTCAGTCCATTTGAGCATTTTGGGAACGAGTAAAAGTACCACGTAAAGATTTTAGCAACGAATGAGGCTGAAAACAGTGAAACTCCCGTGACAGTCCTCCTTTAAGCCTGGCTTAGAACAATCCTGCCGTGCTTTCAACAAGTTAACCTGACATAGGCCCGCGATCCTATCTCAAACCAGCACTTGGTCAGCAGTCAACTTCAAAAAACACGAAACCTTTAGCTCTAAACCTGAGTCCGAGATACGGTCACGTGATACTGGTCAGCGGATCCCTTGATATGACAGTTGTCAATTAAACATACTATGGATTACATATGCTGTAATCCAAGACTGCATGACTTGGTATTAGCTGGATGGCCGCCATGTTGTGCGACGTCGTCGTCGTAGTTGGGCGCACGCGCCCGTGATTCATGCCGCTAGCCATGTTGACCATAAAAAAGTGTTGCATGGGTTCCTATTTCTACGCATACATTTGGTTCCGTTCTATAATTATAGTGCTCCGATTGGCGGCCATTCGGGCCGCCGGAGCTTTGCTAAGAATGGAATTATAAACTATATTCGTGCTAATTTTTGATTAAACAGCCTTTTAGCGCAAAAATTAACACAGATTAAAATGCAATCAAGTATAACTGTCTGCCTGGTCCCCAGTCTCTCAATCGCTCTTTGCGCTAAGGAAAAAAAAATATGAGAAAAGCCTGTGGAGGAGGCAGTAAAACTCTTCCTTTAAGGTGCAGCAGAAAAAAAGATGCATTGTTATGTTGATGAACAAAAAACTTTAAACTCTAGAAAGGGCCAACGGAAAAATCAAAAGTACCGGAACCTGGTAGGTTCTGATCAGCAAATTTAAAGGCTTAAAGAAACTGAACACAGACAGGCTGACCGTACGGTTGGGGTTAACTGTTTTGTATTTTCCAATATTTCGTCAGGCACGGCCTGACTTCTTCAGGGAATGTTTACAACTGAGAAAAGACGTTACAATTGTTGTGTTGTTTATTTTATGTTGATTATTTATTGTTTATTTTATGTTGATGTTATTTTGAACATCCTTTTTTAATTTGTGTTTTTTTTTTAGCCCTCTTTTCCCCTCGCCGTTCAATATTTTCTCCATCTTGGTTTTGAAATGATTAATTTTGTGCTGAAGGTAAGATGGACTACTTGTGGTCCATATAGAGAAAAAACGTTACAGTGGAATCCAGATTATTGAAAGTTCCTAGGAAAACTAAAATCAGTCCAAAAATCGGGCAAAAAAATGGCAAATTATCGTCGTTCACAAAAACTTATCTAAGCGGACCAAAAGAAAAACTGTTTCTCTATGTTTGATTTTTAAATGATACAATCGATTGGGAACTAAAACAATTTCTTATATATTGTTGTTAACAATAGCTGACTGGAAATAAGGAGAATCGCAAGCCAGGCTTAAACAATCGAAAATCCTGGAACTTCGCCTAAAGAACGCTTTTGGGGAACAAGTATCGAAAATGTTTAATCCGATTTTCTGAGAATTTAAAGTCTGAAAAATTCGCAAATAATTGACGAAATATAGTTTTTTGCTTTGTTGCATGCTAAACATATCGGGAAAATTGACAAACTTCTCTGCAGTATTCGCGTTGATACAATTCATCACGTTACTAGAACACGGGATAACAATAGACTCTCTCAAATTCAAAATCAGGAGACCAAGGTGAAATTTTAAAGGAAAAATACGTTAAAAAAAACAACATACTCAAATGAATAAATCGGAGCGCGCAATATGGTCACGTGTGACTGGTCACATGATGCTGGTCATCGGATACCATGATTTGACATCTGCGAAAAGCGAAAAGGTCTCTGATGAGTCCCTTGGCCGGGACGAAACGAGCTTCGTAAGACTAGCCACGAAATTATCACAAGTAACTGTCAACTTTACACTCTATTGTTAACTTTCACTCGTGAATTTGTGCTGTCGGGAATCCTTATGCGATATAAGGCGAGACTGCTGTCATCATTTTGTTAGCGACTCCCGTGACGGGACTTTGGGCGCGATACCCAACGAGTTTGCCAAGCGAAAAGGTCTCTGATGAGTCCCTTGGCCGCGACGAAACGAGCTTCTTCATTACAATTGCTTAAATTTGAAAATTAACTGCGATGATCATTCTTCTCTTTCATCTACCACCGCAGTTCACTTATGAATTATTGCATATATACTTCACCCCAATAATAAAAAGAATTGCCTGAGCTTCTATTACTATACATGCAAGCGAACCTGTTCCTATTCAGATTTTCTGAGCTGAATTTAAAAGCATGAAAATACAACTTCCTGCGTTATTAAATATGCAAAATTAATTCTGCGAAAAGAAGCACTTGACACATTTCTTTCATATATTTTCAGAACTACATTTCGCGAAATTCTCTCGATATCGAAAAAATGCGGCAAATAAAATGTCAAATAAAAACGAATTTTATTGGCTTTTCGATTTCTCGGGTAGATGGAGTTCACAATCGCTGTATGAAGAATGAGAAAGTTGCCACCTTTTGTACTCAACCTAAAAAAAAACAGAAGATGCTTACATAAAGACACGGAAATTTAATAAAGGAAAATTGAAACCAGTTTATGAGTTTAAAACCTGCCACTGTCCACATCGTTGAAAAAGTAAGATGCCTGGTTCTGAATATATTGATAGTTTGTGTTCATCCTTCAATGTGTGATTTCCTTGTCCTGTTTCTACATCACAGTTGACGCCAATCAGTCATGGACCAAAGATTTTCTTTTCGAGCTCCTCAGCTTGTGAAATACGTTTTCTTGCCAACAACTGAATAACTACTACGCGAAAATATCTTATTCTAAAAGCGTAAATCAACGGATTAAATAACGAATTCAGAACTGCCAATGAAGCAGAGGCAAACAGACCAGCAATCATTATATCTGGAGCGATTCTTTCCTTAAAAGAAACCAGAATTACAGAACAGTTACTTGATGGAACATAACACAATAATATAGCTAGCAGTACAATAATAGTTGTGTAAAAAGCTTTTCTTTTCTTGAGTAACTTTTCCCTCGCTTCTAAAGAAACTTGGTTAGCGGCAATTTGTTTCTCGTTGCGACGGATTTCTTTGTATACCGAGACATTACAGTAAATGGGAAGAATAATAAGCAGCGCTTCACAAACTATTACAATTGCTGCGTATGGACTGCCCACGGTATAAAGTATGATGGCGGCAGCCCACGCAAGAGCAGAGGTCATGATGATACGAGCTTCAGTGACCTGGGTCTCATGTGTGAAGGGGTGTTTTATCGCAAAATAACGCTCGGCGCTAACAAAAACCATGTGATGCAGTGAAGCCAGGAAACATATAGATGTGATAATTGTTGATATGCGGGTTGCAGTACAGAACTTGGTATCACCCGGCCCCCGTGAAGTAAACTTGCGCTGGCAATATGTAGAGGTTGAAGAACTAGTCCAACTATAAGATCAGTTGTGGATAAACAGGCGAGTGCTATGTTAGATTTGGTGCGAAGCTGTCGTTTGGTTTTCACTGCAACAATCAACAGTATGTTGAGCACAATAGTGAGAGGACAGGTGAAGGAGTTCGCAACGATTCTGAAGTTTGATACAGCACGAAGATCAGGAGAAATGTTTGCGAGATTTACACGATAAAGAGAATTACCACAACTAGAGACTGTGGTGTTGAATGTAGTATGATTCATGTTTACTCGATTCTGGCTTACCAAGGACACGCAACTTTGCGTTTTGCACTCTACTACTGTACTTGAATGGATTTAATTTGTTTCAACAGGCATTGGCCAAGATTCAGTGTGATCACGATTTCCGGAACTTAATTTGCATGTCCATTATTTTCTTACTTAAACGACTATTAAGTATATAGCAATTTTAACTTTCAAAAAACATATTGAACAGAGGTAATGATGCACTTAAATCAAGATCCTGAATGGGAAGTATTAAGTGAGGTCTCAAGTGAAAGTAGAAGACATTATGAGACTTGGAACCACTGTGTCAAAGCTCATTTAAAATATTGTTTGTATAAGAGTATTGCAAAAAAGGCGTTTTAGTAATATTCCGTTGTAATCGTTTCTTTCTGAACAGGTTAAGCACTTTTACCTTCTCGCCTTATCACGGTGCTAAGAATTTAAGAACTGGCAATTTAATGTCTGAAATATTCATGCGTTCGCCAAGATTGAGTTATTGAAATTTGTCTGACATCTACCCACCCCAAGTGTGAGGGTGTCAATGGGGCTAACTGTTTAGCGCACAATGATGTTTTTGTTCTTTTAATTTTCCTATCGCAACCGTATACATCACAACTTAATCAACTTTTTAGCGCTTTTATGCGGTATTTGATGGCCAAAAATTGCCGACTTTCCATGACAACAACGTATTTAGGATACAAATGTAAATTTTTGCTTACTTCTGGAAAGCCTTTATTCCTTCATACTTCTTGGTGTATGTCCTATTGGATTTTGATCCTGATTGGTTCTAATTTTGTAACATGTTCCGAGCCTGTGGTCTGTCTGCGGTTTAAGTTACCAGTTCCAAGCTTCTCTCTTTGCTTCTTTGCAAACCTGGCAG
The DNA here is from genome assembly GCA_019787425.1 of Platygyra sinensis. Lineage (NCBI taxonomy): Eukaryota > Metazoa > Cnidaria > Anthozoa > Scleractinia > Merulinidae > Platygyra > Platygyra sinensis. The sequence goes on along the minus strand of JAHPZR010010708.1, from coordinate 4,249 downwards.
CCATTAAAGCTGTTAAGTAAAGCCTTGCTTAACGTCACCTCATTTTCTTTCAAGTAAACCTTGTTAATGCAGCCGCCTCGTTAAGGCGAAGGACCACATTCTGATTGTAAGTTGTACTAGGCTTGAAAAGCATTGCTCAGAAAACTGTTGAGTGCCCAGTGACTTTGAATGGAATACTTACTACTAAAAAATAACCTTTGTTGATGTTTTGGGAGATAATAATCGCGGACAATTTACTCATACTACGCAACTTGTATAGATATCCGCGCGCGTTATCTGGCAAAACGTTGAACAAGGTGTACATACGGAGCAAATTTTGAGAGATATCTCGGTACTCGCATAGAAAAAAGACTCGCATCACTAGAATACGGAATAAACTTAGGTCAGAGCATTACCTTTCTATCGGCAGAAAGTTTTGATGTTTTAAAGCATCAGACACTTCGAAAGGAAGATCAGGTACGGCCGTATAATCAGATGAATATGAAATCAGTTTAGTTACGTTTTGCGTGTTTTGAAGCGTTTGCCTTAATAGGAACGAGGTCATCAGCACGGTTTGCCGCCATCTTGACGGGCAATATTTATCAATTAGGGGTGGTTTCAAGGAAACATAAAACGACAAGTTCGTGCGCGGTGGAAATTTCATGCCATTTGCACGCTTCAATTGCAGTTTAAAAAGATTTTCTTCAAAGACTTCTTAATGACTGGTGAGCTTAAACAGAATATTAGTTGCTAGGGTGGTTAGTCCTGTTTTTGTTCTTAACTTTCGTCCCCTGTCGCTGTAGCTGCTATTTAACAGTAGTCAGTGTTATACGTACTTTGCTATTTCAATGGTTCTGAATTAAAAGATGAAACGAATTCAATACAGATCAAGTCAAATCAGAAGTCTTTTTTGAACATAAAGCGGATATTTTCCGCTGGATATCGGTCAGATAGTGTGCGTCAGCTGTTTAGTATCCATATCTAAGGGCAGCAATGTTTATACGCATTTTAGCTAAGGATATATACACAATTTCTAACTGTCCCCATCCAAGCCCGGCTATTTTCCGTTCTACTTCTGTCAGATAGTTTGCGTCAACTGATTATGATCCGCACCTAAGGACAGCAATGTTTTATATTTATTTTGCACAGCTCCTTCTTGCTGTGGGTCGGTTTACCTGTGTTTTTCGCGTTGTCAGTTCAATAGGTTTCAATAGAATATACTTTTTCCTTTTTAATTAGCAACTTTATTAAATTCTAATCGTGAACAATCTGTTTTGGAGCAGATTTCTTTTTACTAACAGGTAAGCCTATTCCGGGATCTTAAGATCGCCGTAACTTAAGGTGACTTGGACGATTTAAGGCGACTTATGCAAATTGAGACATAAGGCGCGTGTTTTAAGGCGATTTTAGGCGATTGTACGCGACTTGACGTGATATTAGCCGACTTGAGCAGACTTTGTTTTACTTGAGTATATAAATGTAAACTTCGCAACAGGCTCTCTACATATCTCTTGCAAAAAACCTCTTACTAATAAACTCCATTTTAAATCAAGGGGCAGTTTGAAATTGTGTTTGTTTTCTGTGGTAAAATAAATATAAAACATTGCTGTCCTTAGGTGCGGATCATAATCAGTTGACGCAAACTATCTGACAGAAGTAGAACGGAAAATAGCCGGGCTTGGATGGGGACAGTTAGAAATTGTGTATATATCCTTAGCTAAAATGCGTATAAACATTGCTGCCCTTAGATATGGATACTAAACAGCTGACGCACACTATCTGACCGATATCCAGCGGAAAATATCCGCTTTATGTTCAAAAAAGACTTCTGATTTGACTTGATCTGTATTGAATTCGTTTCATCTTTTAATTCAGAACCATTGAAATAGCAAAGTACGTATAACACTGACTACTGTTAAATAGCAGCTACAGCGACAGGGGACGAAAGTTAAGAACAAAAACAGGACTAACCACCCTAGCAACTAATATTCTGTTTAAGCTCACCAGTCATTAAGAAGTCTTTGAAGAAAATCTTTTTAAACTGCAATTGAAGCGTGCAAATGGCATGAAATTTCCACCGCGCACGAACTTGTCGTTTTATGTTTCCTTGAAACCACCCCTAATTGATAAATATTGCCCGTCAAGATGGCGGCAAACCGTGCTGATGACCTCGTTCCTATTAAGGCAAACGCTTCAAAACACGCAAAACGTAACTAAACTGATTTCATATTCATCTGATTATACGGCCGTACCTGATCTTCCTTTCGAAGTGTCTGATGCTTTAAAACATCAAAACTTTCTGCCGATAGAAAGGTAATGCTCTGACCTAAGTTTATTCCGTATTCTAGTGATGCGAGTCTTTTTTCTATGCGAGTACCGAGATATCTCTCAAAATTTGCTCCGTATGTACACCTTGTTCAACGTTTTGCCAGATAACGCGCGCGGATATCTATACAAGTTGCGTAGTATGAGTAAATTGTCCGCGATTATTATCTCCCAAAACATCAACAAAGGTTATTTTTTAGTAGTAAGTATTCCATTCAAAGTCACTGGGCACTCAACAGTTTTCTGAGCAATGCTTTTCAAGCCTAGTACAACTTACAATCAGAATGTGGTCCTTCGCCTTAACGAGGCGGCTGCATTAACAAGGTTTACTTGAAAGAAAATGAGGTGACGTTAAGCAAGGCTTTACTTAACAGCTTTAATGGCTGCCAGGTTTGCAAAGAAGCAAAGAGAGAAGCTTGGAACTGGTAACTTAAACCGCAGACAGACCACAGGCTCGGAACATGTTACAAAATTAGAACCAATCAGGATCAAAATCCAATAGGACATACACCAAGAAGTATGAAGGAATAAAGGCTTTCCAGAAGTAAGCAAAAATTTACATTTGTATCCTAAATACGTTGTTGTCATGGAAAGTCGGCAATTTTTGGCCATCAAATACCGCATAAAAGCGCTAAAAAGTTGATTAAGTTGTGATGTATACGGTTGCGATAGGAAAATTAAAAGAACAAAAACATCATTGTGCGCTAAACAGTTAGCCCCATTGACACCCTCACACTTGGGGTGGGTAGATGTCAGACAAATTTCAATAACTCAATCTTGGCGAACGCATGAATATTTCAGACATTAAATTGCCAGTTCTTAAATTCTTAGCACCGTGATAAGGCGAGAAGGTAAAAGTGCTTAACCTGTTCAGAAAGAAACGATTACAACGGAATATTACTAAAACGCCTTTTTTGCAATACTCTTATACAAACAATATTTTAAATGAGCTTTGACACAGTGGTTCCAAGTCTCATAATGTCTTCTACTTTCACTTGAGACCTCACTTAATACTTCCCATTCAGGATCTTGATTTAAGTGCATCATTACCTCTGTTCAATATGTTTTTTGAAAGTTAAAATTGCTATATACTTAATAGTCGTTTAAGTAAGAAAATAATGGACATGCAAATTAAGTTCCGGAAATCGTGATCACACTGAATCTTGGCCAATGCCTGTTGAAACAAATTAAATCCATTCAAGTACAGTAGTAGAGTGCAAAACGCAAAGTTGCGTGTCCTTGGTAAGCCAGAATCGAGTAAACATGAATCATACTACATTCAACACCACAGTCTCTAGTTGTGGTAATTCTCTTTATCGTGTAAATCTCGCAAACATTTCTCCTGATCTTCGTGCTGTATCAAACTTCAGAATCGTTGCGAACTCCTTCACCTGTCCTCTCACTATTGTGCTCAACATACTGTTGATTGTTGCAGTGAAAACCAAACGACAGCTTCGCACCAAATCTAACATAGCACTCGCCTGTTTATCCACAACTGATCTTATAGTTGGACTAGTTCTTCAACCTCTACATATTGCCAGCGCAAGTTTACTTCACGGGGCCGGGTGATACCATGTTCTGTACTGCAACCCGCATATCAACAATTATCACATCTATATGTTTCCTGGCTTCACTGCATCACATGGTTTTTGTTAGCGCCGAGCGTTATTTTGCGATAAAACACCCCTTCACACATGAGACCCAGGTCACTGAAGCTCGTATCATCATGACCTCTGCTCTTGCGTGGGCTGCCGCCATCATACTTTATACCGTGGGCAGTCCATACGCAGCAATTGTAATAGTTTGTGAAGCGCTGCTTATTATTCTTCCCATTTACTGTAATGTCTCGGTATACAAAGAAATCCGTCGCAACGAGAAACAAATTGCCGCTAACCAAGTTTCTTTAGAAGCGAGGGAAAAGTTACTCAAGAAAAGAAAAGCTTTT
>JAHPZR010010707.1:0-33498 GCA_019787425.1 Platygyra sinensis | reverse complement strand
GCCAAATTGCTTGAAATTTCTAACGACCTGCGGATCCTCGATAGAAAATCGGCCCGCTGTGTTTCTCGCTTAAAGCAATCGGTCCCAATTTTTTCGAGCAACTGCGCCATGCGTTTGCATTTAAACTGGGTTACGTTTTTGGTAACAAACAAAAGCTGAAAATTGCTGGGTTCTTAGTACTTTTTCCCGCCCTCCACTAACATGCCGCTGGGTCTCCGAGGATGGACGCCGGAAGGAGTCAGCTTCGAATCTCTTTACGCGGGGCAAGTTACATTATCAACCCTGTGATAAAAACCACAATTATCTTGTAATACTCCCCACACGACCGCAGAACCCGCAGTCTTCCTTAGAAACCCTACATCCCGTTTCTTAAATCAGTACTAGTTGGCTTACTTCCGTTTAATATAAGGAAATGCAATTCCAATAATATCATCCCTATAATAAGTTGGGCCACAATTTTCTTTTTCTCTCTCAATTGGCTAGAAGACTGAAAACGAAATACGAATTATTAACCGTTCGGGGACAAAAAAGTGTACCAAAAGTTGCTTTCGAATAAAACAACTGAAGAATCAACCGATTTTCCAACATATCGCTGATATCTATATTTACTTTCGTGGTCGAGGAAAACCGGCGCCAAAATTTGAGATGTAAAATTAGGCAGTTAGTCACGGGTGTAATTGTAAAGTCCGTCGGAGGACTTGCCCGGAGGGAATACTCGACAATACTGGCAGCTGACGAAGAAAGAATTCCATTTCGGCATTTTCGAAAAAGGCGGCAGTCCCAACAGGCATGGGGCTTCGGGCTCCCACGAGCAGCTCACCCGTCGGATTGGTCGGAAGCAAAAGTGTGCACAGACAAGATACTGATTAATATTCAAAACGTTTTCATTGATGTTGAAAAGGGGAATTTACATTATCTCTCTTCTTTTTATCATTCCCTCTTCATCGCTTATCGCATCTCTTTTTCTTTTTATTTTTTTTTTTGATTCCTTTTTATTTTTTCTTTAAATATAATGAAAGATGAGGATATGAAAAAACACAGCGGAAGCTTACCTGGTGTGCAGGCTGGTTTCGAGTATGTCAAAAACCCAATTTGTAAACTGGATCCAGTGGAAAAGAAATACATAAAAACATGTTGAAAATTAAATTGTTTGAGAAACTGAACATAACAGTGTTTCAACAGTAGCGGAGATTATTTTCCTTGTGTGTAACCAAATTCCAAAGTAGAAGGGAAAATGATTAATTTCTAAAAAGTCAGTGTGCTCCGCGCATCCGTACGCGTAGTGCATGTACAGTTAAACAGTTTGCATGTGTTTTTCGATCTGAATTTATTCCCAAACAATCACAAAAGGACTGTGTTATACAGGTTCTGCTGTAAATGCTTTTAGAAAATAGCTTTAAAGAAAACACAGGTGCCTGATCGGTTTAAAAATCGTGTTTTTATGAGACAGAAAACTAGCTACGAACTGTTGACGCAATTAGAGGGCAGAGCAGCAAAGAGAATTTACGTTCGATGATCAAAGTCAGTAAACAAGTTGTTATTTTCCTTTTATTCTTGGACGAATTTTCAAAAACATAATAGAGAACATCTTCTCCCGTGTTCTTATCGAGCTTTGAAAAGAAACTCTCGAGAACGTTTGGGGAGAACTTTGAAAAAAAGGCTATGCTAACCCAACACTTCACCCTGTTCGGCTTGCGGTTTCGGACAGCTATTTATCACTCTCGCTATCGCATTCTTAATTCTAATTGAGATCAGAAAACATCAAATACAACTGGATACAATTTTACTACGTTCACAGTACTATATTTAGGGAAACAGTTAAAAAAAAACACACCCACTAGTCAGGAGGGAGGGGGTGTCTCCAGGAAAATCAGTGGTTCAGTCATAATTACCAGTGTGACGTCATGTCATACATCGGTGATTTTCGATATGGCGGCCAATGTTTTGGTTCGTTAACTAAATATGTGGAAATTTCTAACTTTTTGATGATTCGATTACTTTGTTCAATGTTACCCAGGATTCAAAATGTATGGAAGACTTCTTGGCAGTAATTTTCGGTAGGATAAGTTATTCGAAAGCCTCATATTTTGAGTAGAAAACATACTAACAAGTGGCCGACGCGTGGACAAAGTTTAATGGATTGACAACGTTTTCCCAAGGCCCCCGCAGAAATGCGGAGATGTCCTGATCCCAGAATAGGAGGTTTGGTACATGGTATATTAAGTTTGCTCTGTGCTGAGAATTATGCCTTCAGTGCTTATCGTTCGTCTCAAAAATCCCTTCAAAGTTAATGGCATTTGGAGAAGAAGGACTTAACTCCAGAATACCTGGCCACGATTGCGTGACATTAAATGCCTGCTCCCGTTGTCCTGCAGTAACTAAATATTTGCATATGGAAACAAAAGGGAAAAAACTTAATGTATACACGAAGCAAGCGTGCTACACATGAATATGCCTCGTTCTAAAATCCATCAGTCGAACAAGGCGCGCAACACATGAGAAATACTATTCGTTTCTATAATACCATGAGCCGAAACCAGGAGTTGTAATATATCATTTTTTCCACTGCGCGGACTGCGGGAGCAAATGAGTTTTTACCCGTCTTACTTTTCATAGTGAATAGTTTTACTCGCCTTACCGTTCATCAACCCATGTGAAAAACAACCACCATCCTGCATGCTACGGGAGCAAGCGTTACTGTCACGCAATCGTCGTAAACAGATATAGACACTCTTGACCGTTCACCAATCCAACAAAGTTATAACACGCGAGAGTACACCACACGCTCCCCAAAAGGATTGTTGAGCCCCAAAATATGACGCTCATCCACATTGAGAAAACTAAACAGCTGGCCTAGAAAGTTATATTTTCCCAAAAAGGAAACAAAAAACCTTCCTATTAATTCTAGGACGGATACTTCTGTTGCAGAACTATGAAGAGGCCCACGGCACTGGGGCGATTCTGGGGCCCGGCCTTTAACATTGACCGGAAGTCAAGGTGGAACAGGTACCCCACTTGGACCCGATTTTGTTTTCGAATAAAATTTGTGTGGTGAACCACCCCAAAACGCCACACAACACACAACAAAACAGTCTGTACTCACAGACAATATCCACTACAAAGCTTGCACATTTGATGCCAATTAGTGAATAATAGCGCAATAATAGCTTGTATTATCCTATTTTTCTTTGAATTCAGTGGAGTCCCGACGCCAAATCTGGGCAAGCCCGAGCGAAGCTTTCGACTTGTTGCTATGTGACGTCACACTGGCAGTGATGAGTCGGTCTCTGACAGATACTCGAAAAACATAGAGTCACCCCCTTTTCCTCCTGTTCTTACTAGAGGGTTCATTTTTCAGCTTGAACATTTATTGTAATTCTGCCCTTGGTTTGAATAGTAACGTATAAAATTTTTTCTTCCCAATCAGTCGTGACGGAATTCGACACTTCTAGTAGACTGTTTCGTGGAAGGAATAAGTTTCCCAGCGGCTTGTCAGCTCTTGAAGTCAACTTTCGCCAGGAAAATATTGCATGTTTTCTTGGCTTTTGTAGACCCTGCATGGGTCTCCAAGGACATTCTCCAACAGTACAGGATCGATACAGGAAAGGTCACTTCTGATAAATGGAGATTAGAAAATTGGTAAACTATCAGTGTTTAATTACAGTTGTGAAAAAAATACATTTGACATAAAAAATACAAACGAATTGACCTTGTTAAGGTAATTGAAAATCACAAAGAAGTATAAAATCTATTCCAAGTTTTATTTTAACACAGAACATTTCTGCTCGGTTAAGTCCACAAGCAAGCCAAGTGGTCCATCAGGTTGGAGCTTATCCGGCTTCAGTAGCTTAATGTGACTTAGAAGTATTTCTGCTCCCTCTGCTTTTCAGCTCACTTCCAACGAAACCGGGAGTAACTGTTATAAAGATTAGTATAATATCAAGGTGGTTGCCCCACGATATTTACATATCTACGCCTTCATAGAAGGAAATGAAGAAGGAAAAAACTAAACTATTCTTCTTAGGGTTTACAGCTCCTCGGAATTCGAAGGAAGATTGCAACTTTAACACACCCGAGGTTTCGTTGTCGTTCATTTAAGTGAACGTATTGCAAACGGCTGCCGTGCTTTATTTATTTATTTATTTATTTATTTATTTATTTATTACATATTATTTTTTTTTTTTAACTGTTGGCTCTGTTTCCCATTTCGCTGGGAAAGGTGAATGGTGAATAATCTTTGCGCCCTATTTAGACGAACGGATGGTTTTTCCTTCGGCAAGCTGGTATATATCAGTTTCTCTTGTCATTGTTTCTAGAGGCTTTTTAATAGCCATACAGCTCTGCAGCTTTCAATGTAAGACTTTAGGAAGTGCAGATAGAATTTGGCAATATGAAGCGAAAAATAACGGTAAAAGCACCGAACTTCGTCAATATCAAGCTTAAAAGTGAAGATAAAGATTTTGCATAAGCATAAATATAAAACAAAGAAGTAAAAGTATGTAAACGACGAAAATGTGAAAAAGCGGCTGAGAACAATAAAAAGCTGGCAAGAACAACATAATCTTAAATGATTTAAGACTTTCGCACGAATTGAGTCTGATTTCATTAATAAAAATCATTTCCAAAATGAGACAATGAAACTTGTTCTTAATTTTTTTTAAGATGGTAAAATTTTTGGTAAGATAATTGGGGTCATTTGGGACAACATTTTCACCTTCACTTTTAAGTTTGATAATTACCGAAGTTCGGTCGAACGTCGCACGCCTCTACCGTAAGTTGTACTTGAAATTCAAGGGCGGATTTAGTGGAGGGGCCAAGGAGAGCGTGCCCCCACCCCCATTTATTCTTCGTATTTTCAAAGCGTTTTTGTAAACAACAGTTGACACCAATTTGTCTGACCGTCTTTTGAGTGTTTTTATTCAATCAGGTTTTCCTTTCATTTTATTTTCGGAGATTTCCTTAATTGAACTTTATTTTGTGTTAACAAACATAATATATTATCAAATCTTCAAACAAAATGTGACCTGAAAAATCCGCTTCGATCGCAAACGCCAAATGTTACAAGCGTTTCTATCGGTGTGAAATGACGAGGAACAATTGACACGAATATTTGCCTTGCCATGCCCCCAAGCTGCAAGACTGCTAATGAGTAAAATTATTGTTGAAGTTTTCGAGGAAAGCAAAGAAGACCCCTGTAAGACGCTGCCATTTGAGCACCCACCTAGACTGTTCAAAATCGCCTATTTTGCCGTGAGATCGTATATGTCGATCGTTGAGTTCGATGGGTGGTCTCTTTATATGCGAGCAAAACTGCCCGGGGGTAGGCATGGTTTTAACATCACCGCCCCTGCCCGGGGGTATTTTGTACTCTCCCCAGTTTCGCTCGCATCAAGAGACCAATGTGGCGGCCCGTCCAACCCAACAATCGTCATCTACGTTCTTACGGAAAAATAGGAGACTGTGAACAGTCAAGCACCCACCCCAAAGGAGCCGGCTTACATCGACATCGTTTCCGTATTCTTTAGGTACCTAGTCAGTCTAAACAGAGCTCGTAAGGAGCGGTTTACCCTTTACATCTGCATGCATCACACTGATAGGACTTTCTCGCTCATTATAACAATATTTCAATTCACGACTAAAAGAAAACTATTAAAACATTTCACGACATAATAACTCGTAAAGGGCAACCACTTTGTTTGAATTCCGTTAATAGCGAAGCGCGCGAGTGACGTCATGACTCAGACAAGACTCAGACAAACAAACTGGAATGGTGGATGATTTTGAAGATTTCTTTAAGAGCAAAAGCCAGTGTTCCTAAAACACTTGTAAAACAAAAATTTCGCTTACATTCCCTGTATTTCCCTCAGAACAAGCTTATGTCGACTGAGTCTCGCGGGGAATTCAGTGATTTGCATTCTATTTTTAGACTTCGCGCGCTTTGCTATTGACATCTTGTGTATCTGCTCAGGGTATTAGGAAATACGAGGCGCCACTTTATCTGTAGTTATGGTGTGGTCTTTTCATCAAAGCCAATGCTCGGTTGGAACACAGGAGAGACAAAATCTTTCTGGGTAGGGAGAGAGTAAATAACTGAGGAACAAAAAGAATGAACAGTTTACCTTTATCTCCTCTTGTCTTCTCTTTTATCAAAGGCCATTTTACTGAGAAAAGTGCTGCTTACAAATCCTGCGTAACACTGTAGTGCTAAATTCGCACCAAGGCCTTTTCGCAGTCAGCAATATAAATTTGACAAGGGAGGCAGCTCGTTGCCAAAACATTTGCACACACTGCAAATATTCGCTCGAATCTCTAAGTTTCGTTGCTTTCACGAAACCAAACAAACACAAAATGAGGTCGGAAGGTTTTTCTATATTTTGGCCGAATTTATATGAGAATAATGTAACACGAACGTGGGACCTAGAAAAAATCTGAGTCCCGATAGGATTTGAACCCATGACCCTCCAAACACCGGACGGACGCTCTATCCACTGAGCTACGAGAACTCATGGAGAGCCAGGTCATTTTACTAAGTTCTAAAGTGACATGCGTCTCCTACCTCCTGCAGGATTCAGTAGTGAATATGTGATAAATACACTTTAGAACTTAGTAAAATGACCTGGCTCTCCATGAGTTCTCGTAGCTCAGTGGATAGAGCGTCCGTCCGGTGTTTGGAGGGTCATGGGTTCAAATCCTATCGGGACTCAGATTTTTTCTAGGTCCCACGCTCGTGTTACATTATTCTCATATATATTTACCGAGCTGCAATTTCACCATCATTCATTTATCACTTGGCCGAATTTGTTTTCAAATACTTTTGCGACAGTCGGAAAATTTTAGCGACTTTTACAAAGTTTTGTCTTAATTCGCTTTTGGCAACATGATCGTAAAGCCCTGGTCAAACGGCGCGTGATAGTTGATGATAGTTAATTCTCCCCTAGCTATCACCAACTATCATTCAAGCGGTCAAACGGCCAAAGAAGTTCGTGATAGTTGACGATAGTTCACCGGCAGTCGCGCAACCAAAGTCACGAGAGCAGCAAGTTCCGAGCTCTTTCCGTGTAAAAATGTGATTACTAAATGGCGTCTCGTAAGACAAACTTGTAAAAGTATGAATTTTTCGCGACGAAAGAGAGCGGCAGCATGTTTTCTGACCGCTATCGAGCCAGTGATTACCAAAACAGCTGACCGAAAAACTATCATGGACTATCGTACGCGTGGTCAAACGAGAAAAACTATCATCGACTATCATGAAGAATTTGAACAAGCTCAAACTGAATGATAGTTGATGATAGTCAATGATAGTGCATGATAGTTGGTGGTCAAACGGAAGCGCGCGCTCAACTATCATCGACTATCATTGACTATCATGAGCCGTTTGACCAGGGCTTAACGCTACCTAAATCCCAAACATATCATCCAGCGCGCGCTCGCGCTCCCCTTCCTCAGCCACCCAGGCTTCTGGGCTTAAAAAAGTTTTTACAAAATTCTTCCTCTTCCCCAATTATGGCAAAATTTCGCTAAAACGCTTCTGGTATTAGCTCACGACATGTTTTTTTTCATGCGGAGGTTGGGCGACCTCGTAGGCGCAAGAAAAACTGCGTATAGGGGGAGGTGTTTGTAAGGTTTTGTCCTATCAAAAAAGCATATGTGGGAAATGGAGGGGAACTCGAGCGCGCACTGGATGACGTGTTTGGGATTTGGATAACAGTACGATCATGTTGCGAAAAGCGAATTGAGACGTCGCTAAAATTCTCTAACTGTCGCAAAAGTATTTGAAAACAAATTCGGCCAAGTTATAGAAAAATCTTTCGACCTCATTTTGTGTTTGTTTGGTTTCGTAAAAGCAGCGAAATTTAGAGATTCGAGCGAAGATTCGCAGAGCGCTCAAAATGTTTTGGCAAAGAGTTGCCTCCCTTGGCAAATTTATATACAAACCAAAAGAAAATTTTGCCGAGCGCGGAAAGGCCTAGGTACGAGTTTGGCGCTACAGTGTTACGCAGCATTTGTAAGCAGCAGTTTTCTCGGTAAAATCGCCTTTGATAAAAGAGAAGACAAGAGGAGACAAAGGTAAACTGCTCATTCCTTTTGTGCCTTTATTTACTCTCTTACCCTACTTAGCAAGTCTGTGGGCTCCCTGTGAATGGAAATATCCGTCTTCGACACGACGTAGTCTAGGAAGAAAACGTACAAAAAAAAATGGTGACAAATCATTTCACACAAAAAACTTTGTCCCCTTTTCAATCCGGCTTTTTGCACGGGTAGTTTTACCACGATCAAACAAGCTGAACAAAAGCACGTCTGGGCATTACCGGCTTATTAGAATTGCATAAAACAACCTTTTTTCTTTCAAGTTTCCGTAAACTGGGGCTATATACATATGCATGACAGGTTCTTATGTAAAGAAAGGGTAAATGAAAAACGTTAATTTAACCAGGAGCCATAATCAGGGGCAGAGACCGTAAGCACGCGCCATTTCTAGTATTCGGGTTGGCCCCATGATAGGGGACAATTTTTCTATTTTTAGAACAAATTGCGCCATCACCTGCGGCACATGCGCGTACATTGCTGCAAGGATTTTCACGGATGTCGCGCAGGGGAAATGGCGTCCGAAATTCCGAAATCGCTTATGCTTTTGGCCCACAACTCAACGCCTTTAGGGCTGTTGGAATTTTGTTTAAGTATTTCCGCCGTAAGTTGCTTCAGTTTGAGTAGAGACAGTGCCGAATTTAGGTGTGTCCCGCTTTATATCGCTGATCAAGTTGAATTCCGCTGCTGCTTATACAAGAACTTTACCTTACTCCAATCTAAATTTCACATATGAAGACGATTACAGCTTTTCTATAACACAGAAAAAAACTAGTTGGATTTTGGATTTAGAAGTGTTTAGGCCCAATAAGTGACAATAGGTTTATGTCCGTAGATGCTGCTTAGTTTTGTTTGTGTAAAAATCCAATACATTGTCTGTTGTCGATGTAAGAACGCCCGCCGATACGTGTTTTGCACAGCTAGTAAAACATGACAAATAGGCCATTTTACAGCTGTGTGCTTAGTTACCTGGCCATGAATGCAAGCGAGGCTGGAGGTGACCTTGCTTTGATACAGACCTCTCTGCTTTTCTCATGTAAATGCCAACTAGTTAGCATAAGAACAACTTGATTTGCACAATAAAAGCAGTGAGGTCTGTATCAAAACAAGGTCAACTCCAGCCTCGCTGCCATTCAGAAGCCAGGTCACTAAGCCGACAACTGGACTTCGCACTTTGGTGTGAAAACGTACATGGAACTCATATAATATCTCTAGCTTTTGAATATGTCTAAGGTTGATTAATGTTTGAGAACATATTAAAAGCTTGGCTGCAAATATGTGAATAAAGCAGAAATAATCAGAAAAGTTACGATGACGCTTTTATTGATCAACTCGAATAAAGATTTCGATTGAGTCAGAACTCCTTGTCTATTTTATTTTTGCGGTGTAAGCCTTCACTATGTGAAAGAAACACACATGATGTTAGTAGCCTTTTGGTGAACGTTGGTGAAAATTGTTGTAGTATCTCAGCACAAAAGACAACGAAACAAATCTTTTTCACGATTTGTTCACAATCTGAAAACACCGACTCGGACTTGAAAGTGCACGCGCTCCACTATGCAAATGAACTACTCGTACGCGTCAGACAAAAACTTTTGCAAACTCGCCCAACGAGGAGAAACAACAAGAAACTATCAAAAACAGGTTTTGGTTATGATTAAGCATTGTTTGGCAAACTCACAAATTAACTCGATACCGGAGTAAACAGTTTTCTTACAGAACTCTACCGAACAAACACAAAAGTTTACGCGTATAACTAGCCGGCGAGCGGATTTTATTCATTCACAGCGCGAAATTAAAGAAATTCTCGACCCTGTAAAACACACCTTGGAAAGATTTCCGTATAACCCCATACATTTATTATGCATGCAGAATCATTAATTATGTATGCGCTCTTTTGTTTTTGAAGACAATAGAAAGTCCCTAAGGTATTGAATATATACATTGATAATTACTATTTACCGTATGAATAAAAGAGGATTTGATTGCGCGCTGTGTTTTCTTCTTCTTCCTCTACCTCCGTTCTTCTCTCTTTTTTCTTCTCTATATTACCCAGGCTCCTTGCGCACTTTTTTCCTTTTTTTCTTGTACCCTATCAGGTCTCGAACCACTTACCTCTAGCATACCTCTCGCCTACCAGTCTCTCTTGTACACCACTACACTACGAGGTTCAGTTGAGCATTATCCCTCCAAAAATAGTTTATATTTTACCTAAACCGTTTGCATTCCCAAAAATTTGCATGACAATTTACTTATTCAAGTGTTTAACGCATGTTGCACGCTGCACGAAAACATGCATCGCATTTGTGGGTCCCTGGTGAATAAAAGGGGAAGAGAATGATTTATTTCCCTCGACTTCAGCAGTACTCTTAGTTACTTACACATCAATGTCTACAATGAATTTCCTTAAACTCTGCAAAATTTTGCCGGATCACGACCAGTGCATACAGTGGTACAAGGAACACAACCTGCTGGCGTCGTCAATAAAGTGTCGCGGGAAAATTTTAGCAATGCATGGAGGTGGAGACGACGAGATCCTTCGCGAGATGGATACGAATCGCGATGTCCAAGAAGAAACTGCAATGGCATGGCGTTAATGCGCACTGAAAATACATGGACGGGAGTCAAACAAAGAACATCCAAAGATCTCTCGAAAGCTATCTACGGGAATGGTTGTTGCGTCAAACACTATGGAGACGATCCATTTGGAAACATTATCAAGCACATCGCCGACTTCTATGTGAGTACGCAAAGATGCGTAAATTGTTCCTGTATGAACTGTTCGTGATCTGATCGCCACTTCATGAAGGAAAGAAAACAAAATACACAGTTTCAACGCATGGGACTAAATTTGAGGAAGGAAATCAATGGGTTAAAACGCGGAATGACACGATGAGGTAAGCAAGAATTTTATTTCACTTCGATATCATTTACAAAATTATTAAAATAGTAGCTGACCCGATCAACAGTTTATAGCTAACCGCAAGCAGCCTTTGCTTAGGCCTAAAACACTATTTAATACGCATTTTTGAACTAGCGCAATGGTCGAAATCGCTATTATTATAAGTAGTTCTAAGCCTGCGTTCTGTTGAAAAAACACGGTAAATGCGTCCTAAATTGTGATATTACATTTCCGTTTTGCGTACTTTAGATGTTAAGTATTTTTGACGGAAAATTCGGGAAAAAAGTCTAAAAGTATGCGACACTTAGAAAAAAAATGGTAAAATTTAAAGTTATTCAAAGCGAATAACTCTCAAAGGAGCGCTATGTTTCCGCTATTGTCAAGTAAAACAAAGAACTGTATGCATAATAAATGTATGGGGTTATACGGAAATCTTGCCCACACCTTTTCCATTAAATCAGAGCATAAAAGTACATAGAAGAGCCCTGGTTCTTCTTCTCTGCCTTATTCCCTGTCATTGCTGCGAAAAATCGGCAAGAGAATCTCGCAACTCTCTCCATTTCATCGACAACGTGAAAACATGCACGACGAGAGTCCAAGACACGTGCGTGGATCAGCACGGATATATGACGTCAGGATGGCGCAATTTGTTCTAAAAATAGAAAAATTGTCCCATATCATGGGTCCGCGCGCATCCCAAGACTTACAGTCTCCGTCCCTGATTATGGCTCCTGGTTTAACAGGTTCTTATAAGTGGGGCTATTACGCTACATACATGCAGACTCATGTCCGTAAAAGTAACAAGGGTGTTAAAGAAATGTAACCCTAATATATTATCATTATCATTATCAGTATAATTATCATTATCATTGTCGTTATCGTTATCGTTATCGTTATCGTTTTTCAAAATACACGATATAAAAATGAAAAGGAAAGTTAGCTTTTTTGTTCGTCTTTGTGTTCTTCCTTGGAAAGATGTATCAGGGTCCTTAGCCAGTATCATTAAGGTACCCTAAACTTTGCCTTCATAAAAATAAACTCAGTCACAATATTTTGGCTTAAGTTTCATTCGTGTGTATAATACATTCTTACCGGAGACTTTGCAAACAGGCTTAATTGCGTCCAGTTCATTGATTTCTTAAGATTAATTTTTTTTTCTCAAATAGTTTTGAACAAGAACCTGGCTTTCATGCTAAATTCAACATCCTTATTGCGTGCTATTTACATATAGTGTTTGAAGGTTTCATGCATTCGAGGTAGTTTCATAAAATCCGAAGGTGAGTTGAATACCGTAGAATTCCGAAAGTAACGGCCCCCGTTACTTTCGAATTTTGCCGGAAAAAGGGGCAGCTACTTACGGGTAGCGATTACTTTCGGGTAGCCGTTATTTTCGGACAGGTAAAAAAAGTTTGTAACTCGAAATGGTCTGAGACAAAGAGGGCACGTATTATGAAATTTAAAAGTCATTCCATTTAGGTATATTCCTACAATGTAACGTAACGAGATGAAAAACACGGACTACCTAGTACATTTTGACTCTTCACTGACAAATTAATTTCAATAAAGTATTGCAGCGTTCAAAAGTCTGACTCACAGATTAAATCATGCAGAAACGATTCTTAAACGTTCTTTAGTTAAACATGTGCATGTGCATCTGAGAATTGTTACAAGTTCTATTTTGCTAATCTGTATACATTGAAAGATAATCATGGTTTCATGACAAACTTTGGTGTTTTTGGTGGTCTTGTTTGAGTTACTTCCCAAAGAAGAGATATTATTTGTAATTCTCCGGCGGGTTCCAGCTGAATATGTTACGTGAAATACGGTCACGGTACTCCTTAAGATCGCTTTGTAAGCCGACGGAAAGTAATGCTTGAAATGAACATTAAATGCAACAGTCACAACAGCGTTTTGTTACCGTTATGGGTTATCTTTTTAAAATGCCGTTAATTTCGGGGGGCCGTTACTTTCGGGGGACCGTTACTTTCGGGAATTAATAGGAGGGCAAAAAATTAACGTTACTTTCGGGTAGCCGTTACCTTCGGGGGGGGGGGGGGGGGGGGGCGCGTTACTTTCGGAATTCTACGGTAAATTAAATGTTACATTCGTTTGCCTTAGACTTATATTCAGTTTTGTTGACGGACTTCTAGAAAGGAATAGCGAAATTTACTTAAACCTTAAATATTCGACAAAGCAACGTGTCAAGGATACTTTTAAGACCTTGACGGTAGTTCCCACTGTAGATAAAACAGGTACAAGGGTCCATGGCACAATTTACGCTGTCAATAATCTGGGTAGCAACCAACAGCGCACGGTACCACAAGAAAGGTCCCACCCAAAGATCGAAAGAAAAGTTAAAACACTGACAGGCAACCGGCATATTGCAAACACTGAGACAATAGCAATAGCCATCGTTAACACGTTTCTTTGCCTTTTAGACCGTAGGTTTTCAGTGTTCACCGATTGCTCGCCAAGGACCTTCTGTGTCTTGAGCTTGAAAAAAATGATTGAGTAAAGAATGGCCATCAATGCAAAAGGGATCGATAGTTCGATTATAGCCAGTACTATAACGTAAACTTGCAATGTATGATATGAAGACTCATCAAAAACTTTGTTCCAAGGGAACTCACATGCCAGTTTTTCTGGGTCCTCGACAAATTCATAGACAAAGTAATGGGGGAACTGGGTAGTTATCGCGAAGATCCAAGTAGCAAGAAACAAGAAAGGACACAACTTTGGACCAATTAGTGGTGAACGGCGGGGAAACACTACAGCTCCAAATCTATCTACTGCTATCAGAACCAGGCTCTGGATAGACACATATGAATGTTGTGCCGCGTAGCACTGGGAACACAAATAGTGGAACCAGAGAATTAACTCTGAAGTGTAAATTATAGTGCTACTTAAACCCATGAATAACCCACTGGGCGTTAGCCCTAGTAAAGGGAAACAGGGAACCACATGAGGCAAAGAAAAAATCTTTTGACCTCGGTGGGAATCGAACCCACGACCTCCGGAATAGATCTACCGTTACTCTGCCGACTGAGCTACAAGGTCGCACAGAGAAAGTCGGGGACGATTTTAGATGGTGAATCGCGGCGAAGAGAAAGTAAGGGTACATATGAATGTTGTGCCGCGTAGCTAACGCCCAGTGGGTTATTCATGGTTTAAGTAGCACTATAATTTACATTTCAGAGTTAATAACGCATTCCAAACTAATTTCAGTTTTTCCAAATTCGACATTTTCCGCAGAAATTGCTATTTTTGTTGATTAACGGTGGAGACCAAATACATTGGCTGAGTTTTTTACAAATCTGGAGTAGTGAGAAAATGAGACATCAAGAATTCCTGTTTTCTGCGGAGTGATTTCTACTGTCCGCACAAATTAGCTATTATAGTACGCTAAGAGTAAAAAGTTTTTTACTTCATTTTGCTGAAGTAAGATTCTACTTATACAGGTGCAATTCAGGGGTCCGAAATCCGGACTCTCGCGAGTGCGTAAGAAATATCTCATCAAAGTGATACTGTAAAATATAGGGGTCCAAAAATTCGGAGAATGAGTAAGAGGACGAGACATCAAGAGATTTTCTTTTGCGTAGAATGACTTTTATTATATTTCACTGATATTATTTAGGGGTCCGAAATTCGGACCCTCGCGAGCGCCACAACATAACATCAAAGTGATACTTAACTGATAATTTAGGGGTCCGAAATTCGGACCCTCGCGAGTCCACCAAGAACAAAACATCAAAGTGATACTTAATAATTCGAGGGTCCGAAATTCGGACCCTCGCGAGTCCACCAAGAACATAACATCAAAGTGATACTTAAAAATGCAGGGGTCCGAAATTCGGACCCTCGCGAGACCGCCAAGAAGATAACTTCAAAGTGATACTTAAAAATTCAGGGGTCCGAATTTCGGACCCTCGCTTTTATTCCCCCTAATATCTATTGGTCCGAAATTCGGACCATTACTGTTAAACGAAACCCGGCCGTGGGGCCCGTTTCTCGAAGCTCCCTTCAATTACCGGGCGCGTTAAGCTGTTTTGTTTTCCATTCCAGACAAGAGTTTGAAAGGTTTTGAATATTATACAGTTAAGTTATTAGCTAAAGAAACAAAATGGACTTTATTAGAGTTGAGAACACACCCTACTTTTCTTGAGATTTTGATTTCAAATCTGATATCGGGCCCGTTAAGTTACCTGGTCTTTCGAGAAACGGGCCCCTGGAATCACTTTGTCAAAATGTTACTTTCAAATCTAATATAAATCACATTCAAAACAAAGTTAAAGCAACCACAATATTACTAATTTATATTTTCCGCATTCCGTTTATTTAAATTCACGGTAAATCAGTGACACAAAAACTGTTAGCTTTCCTTACGCTTGTACGCAGACGTCATTCGTTTCGTCAAGCGCGCAGTCTCATTTCACAAACCATGTTAAGGCGATCGATACTAGCGAGTTCTATTTCGATAAGTTTATATCGAATCAAAGTTACATTAGTATTACAAAGCAAACAACAATCGATAGCGAATACATTAGCCAACATTGACACATGGTGCACGTATTTTAAAAAAGAAGTCATTAACAAACATAACTAACAAGTTAGGTCTACAAAAAAATTACAGCGCGCCGAGAACAGACTCGGCCACTCAATTTAATTGAAGCCGTAACGCGCTAACCATCGAGTTTTATACTCCTTTTTATCAGGGCAGGCGCGGATCCAGGGGAGGTGAAATGGGTGAATTTTCACCCCCCCCCCCCCCTTTTTCTGAGCCCCCTTATTTCTTTTTTTTTTTCTTATCCCTCAAATATTGAAATGATATTTGATTTCTCTGACATTATTACAAAAATTCACCCCCCATTTCAAAATCCTGGATCCGCCCTTGCAGGGCTACTTTAACACAGCGATCAGCTTGGGTGCCAGAAGCCAAGGTAACCGTCAAATTCTTTTAAATGCAGCAGAAATAAAATTTTCACGGTTTATGGAACTTTCAACTAAGGATTGTTGACGTAAGAAAAATTAGAAGATCAAACAGTCATAATTTAAGGCGAAAACTTATCTCTGCGTTAGATACAGTTGTATATTTCATACCCGAAAAGGAGATTCCGTCCTCTATGCTAACGACTTCCAGCACAACGTCGTTTTCTTGATTCGAGGCCTTTGGAAGATGAGTTGCCATCAGTCTTCTATATCATCCTCGTCCCCGCCACGTGTGGGATATCGGCTTCACCGCGCACTTCATTTGCTATTGTTGAAGTAGAAGCCTCGGAGTCTTCGAGTCGTCGAGTAGAACTTTCGCCCGAGTTGGTACGGACCGAGTAGAGTTTGTTGATTTCCTTATTGAATTCAGTCACCCATCTGCTCTGATCTGCCTCCTACATATCCTTAAATTTGCCATCACTTTGATATGTGTTGAACCTTGTAAGTTTCAGATGGCACTTTGAATGGGTCCCGTTAGCTGCCGGTTCGAAGTAAAACTGCAAAACAGTTTTTAAAGCAATAAAATCTAACTATGCAACCGATCGAACATCGTGTGGAGAATTGAAAAAAAAAGTTGTATTGTTTGAAAGGTCGGCTCTTACCAGCAAGGCATCCTTTCCTTTGACCGTTGATTTCTCCACACGCAATACTTTTTCGCATTTTTTATGCTGTTTTAGTTTTTCTCCGTCGAGATAAATGCAAGCTTTTCCATTTTCGATTTTGATCGACCACAAATGAGCTGGAGGCATTCTGCTTTCGTTTTTGGGATCTTCTACTGTAAAGTTGGCGCAAAACATTTTTAGGGACGTTACAAAGCAACCTCTAGGGCAGGCGCGGCATTGATTACAAAGATTGCGGTCGGCGTTAACGGAAAGAATATTATACCCTTAAGTTGCCCCCAAGCAACAGTCTCTTTTTATTGCCGTTGAGCCATTTCAGCTACAAAGTAATCGAGTTTTTTTTGTGTTTCGAACCCGAAATAACACGGATGCCTACATGAGAAAGCGTGAAATTTTAAGAAAAACATATTTTCACCTGGAAAGATCTGGAAAATTTGGCGGAATAAGAAATAGCGAAACAATTAAATTGCTGGGACTTTCAATACATTCTTGGGATGTTTCGTGGGTTTTGAAGATGGACAAAGCCGGACTTTTTCAAACGGTCAAAGGAAAGGATGCCTTGCTGGTAAGAGCCGACCTTTCAAACAATACAACTTTTTTTTTCAATTCTCCACACGATGTTCGATCGGTTGCATAGTTAGATTTTATTGCTTTAAAAACTGTTTTGCAGTTTTACTTCGAACCGGCAGCTAACGGGACCCATTCAA
This sequence comes from Platygyra sinensis, assembly GCA_019787425.1. NCBI lineage: Eukaryota > Metazoa > Cnidaria > Anthozoa > Scleractinia > Merulinidae > Platygyra > Platygyra sinensis. The sequence goes on along the minus strand of JAHPZR010010707.1, from coordinate 16,198 downwards.
AGTGCCATCTGAAACTTACAAGGTTCAACACATATCAAAGTGATGGCAAATTTAAGGATATGTAGGAGGCAGATCAGAGCAGATGGGTGACTGAATTCAATAAGGAAATCAACAAACTCTACTCGGTCCGTACCAACTCGGGCGAAAGTTCTACTCGACGACTCGAAGACTCCGAGGCTTCTACTTCAACAATAGCAAATGAAGTGCGCGGTGAAGCCGATATCCCACACGTGGCGGGGACGAGGATGATATAGAAGACTGATGGCAACTCATCTTCCAAAGGCCTCGAATCAAGAAAACGACGTTGTGCTGGAAGTCGTTAGCATAGAGGACGGAATCTCCTTTTCGGGTATGAAATATACAACTGTATCTAACGCAGAGATAAGTTTTCGCCTTAAATTATGACTGTTTGATCTTCTAATTTTTCTTACGTCAACAATCCTTAGTTGAAAGTTCCATAAACCGTGAAAATTTTATTCTGCTGCATTTAAAAGAATTTGACGGTTACCTTGGCTTCTGGCACCCAAGCTGATCGCTGTGTTAAAGTAGCCCTGCAAGGGCGGATCCAGGATTTTGAAATGGGGGGTGAATTTTTGTAATAATGTCAGAGAAATCAAATATCATTTCAATATTTGAGGGATAAGAAAAAAAAAAGAAATAAGGGGGCTCAGAAAAAGGGGGGGGGGGGGGGTGAAAATTCACCCATTTCACCTCCCCTGGATCCGCGCCTGCCCTGATAAAAAGGAGTATAAAACTCGATGGTTAGCGCGTTACGGCTTCAATTAAATTGAGTGGCCGAGTCTGTTCTCGGCGCGCTGTAATTTTTTTGTAGACCTAACTTGTTAGTTATGTTTGTTAATGACTTCTTTTTTAAAATACGTGCACCATGTGTCAATGTTGGCTAATGTATTCGCTATCGATTGTTGTTTGCTTTGTAATACTAATGTAACTTTGATTCGATATAAACTTATCGAAATAGAACTCGCTAGTATCGATCGCCTTAACATGGTTTGTGAAATGAGACTGCGCGCTTGACGAAACGAATGACGTCTGCGTACAAGCGTAAGGAAAGCTAACAGTTTTTGTGTCACTGATTTACCGTGAATTTAAATAAACGGAATGCGGAAAATATAAATTAGTAATATTGTGGTTGCTTTAACTTTGTTTTGAATGTGATTTATATTAGATTTGAAAGTAACATTTTGACAAAGTGATTCCAGGGGCCCGTTTCTCGAAAGACCAGGTAACTTAACGGGCCCGATATCAGATTTTGAAATCAAAATCTCAAGAAAAGTAGGGTGTGTTCTCAACTCTAATAAAGTCCATTTTGTTTCTTTAGCTAATAACTTAACTGTATAATATTCAAAACCTTTCAAACTCTTGTCTGGAATGGAAAAACAAAACAGCTTAACGCGCCCGGTAATTGAAGGGAGCTTCGAGAAACGGGCCCCACGGCCGGGTTTCGTTTAACAGTAATGGTCCGAATTTCGGACCAATAGATATTAGGGGGAATAAAAGCGAGGGTCCGAAATTCGGACCCCTGAATTTTTAAGTATCACTTTGAAGTTATCTTCTTGGCGGTCTCGCGAGGGTCCGAATTTCGGACCCCTGCATTTTTAAGTATCACTTTGATGTTATGTTCTTGGTGGACTCGCGAGGGTCCGAATTTCGGACCCTCGAATTATTAAGTATCACTTTGATGTTTTGTTCTTGGTGGACTCGCGAGGGTCCGAATTTCGGACCCCTAAATTATCAGTTAAGTATCACTTTGATGTTATGTTGTGGCGCTCGCGAGGGTCCGAATTTCGGACCCCTAAATAATATCAGTGAAATATAATAAAAGTCATTCTACGCAAAAGAAAATCTCTTGATGTCTCGTCCTCTTACTCATTCTCCGAATTTTTGGACCCCTATATTTTACAGTATCACTTTGATGAGATATTTCTTACGCACTCGCGAGAGTCCGGATTTCGGACCCCTGAATTGCACCTGTATAAGTAGAATCTTACTTCAGCAAAATGAAGTAAAAAACTTTTTACTCTTAGCGTACTATAATAGCTAATTTGTGCGGACAGTAGAAATCACTCCGCAGAAAACAGGAATTCTTGATGTCTCATTTTCTCACTACTCCAGATTTGTAAAAAACTCAGCCAATGTATTTGGTCTCCACCGTTAATCAACAAAAAATAGCAATTTCTGCGGAAAATGTCGAATTTGGAAAAACTGAAATTAGTTTGGAATGCGTTATTAACTCTGAAATGTAAATTATAGTGCTACTTAAACCATGAATAACCCACTGGGCGTTAGCTACGCGGCACAACATTCATATGTACCCTTACTTTCTCTTCGCCGCGATTCACCATCTAAAATCGTCCCCGACTTTCTCTGTGCGACCTTGTAGCTCAGTCGGCAGAGTAACGGTAGATCTATTCCGGAGGTCGTGGGTTCGATTCCCACCGAGGTCAAAAGATTTTTTCTTTGCCTCATGTGGTTCCCTGTTTCCCTTTACTAGGGCTAACGCCCAGTGGGTTATTCATGGGTTTAAGTAGCACTATAATTTACACTTCAGAGTTAATTCTCTGGTTCCACTATTTGTGTTCCCAGTGCTACGCGGCACAACATTCATATGTGTCTATCCAGAGCCTGGTTCTGATAGCAGTAGATAGATTTGGAGCTGTAGTGTTTCCCCGCCGTTCACCACTAATTGGTCCAAAGTTGTGTCCTTTCTTGTTTCTTGCTACTTGGATCTTCGCGATAACTACCCAGTTCCCCCATTACTTTGTCTATGAATTTGTCGAGGACCCAGAAAAACTGGCATGTGAGTTCCCTTGGAACAAAGTTTTTGATGAGTCTTCATATCATACATTGCAAGTTTACGTTATAGTACTGGCTATAATCGAACTATCGATCCCTTTTGCATTGATGGCCATTCTTTACTCAATCATTTTTTTCAAGCTCAAGACACAGAAGGTCCTTGGCGAGCAATCGGTGAACACTGAAAACCTACGGTCTAAAAGGCAAAGAAACGTGTTAACGATGGCTATTGCTATTGTCTCAGTGTTTGCAATATGCCGGTTGCCTGTCAGTGTTTTAACTTTTCTTTCGATCTTTGGGTGGGACCTTTCTTGTGGTACCGTGCGCTGTTGGTTTGCTACCCAGATTATTGACAGCGTAAATTGTGCCATGGACCCTTGTACCTGTTTTATCTACAGTGGGAACTACCGTCAAGGTCTTAAAAGTATCCTTGACACGTTGCTTTGTCGAATATTTAAGGTTTAAGTAAATTTCGCTATTCCTTTCTAGAAGTCCGTCAACAAAACTGAATATAAGTCTAAGGCAAACGAATGTAACATTTAATTTACCGTAGAATTCCGAAAGTAACGCGCCCCCCCCCCCCCCCCCCCCCGAAGGTAACGGCTACCCGAAAGTAACGTTAATTTTTTGCCCTCCTATTAATTCCCGAAAGTAACGGTCCCCCGAAAGTAACGGCCCCCCGAAATTAACGGCATTTTAAAAAGATAACCCATAACGGTAACAAAACGCTGTTGTGACTGTTGCATTTAATGTTCATTTCAAGCATTACTTTCCGTCGGCTTACAAAGCGATCTTAAGGAGTACCGTGACCGTATTTCACGTAACATATTCAGCTGGAACCCGCCGGAGAATTACAAATAATATCTCTTCTTTGGGAAGTAACTCAAACAAGACCACCAAAAACACCAAAGTTTGTCATGAAACCATGATTATCTTTCAATGTATACAGATTAGCAAAATAGAACTTGTAACAATTCTCAGATGCACATGCACATGTTTAACTAAAGAACGTTTAAGAATCGTTTCTGCATGATTTAATCTGTGAGTCAGACTTTTGAACGCTGCAATACTTTATTGAAATTAATTTGTCAGTGAAGAGTCAAAATGTACTAGGTAGTCCGTGTTTTTCATCTCGTTACGTTACATTGTAGGAATATACCTAAATGGAATGACTTTTAAATTTCATAATACGTGCCCTCTTTGTCTCAGACCATTTCGAGTTACAAACTTTTTTTACCTGTCCGAAAATAACGGCTACCCGAAAGTAATCGCTACCCGTAAGTAGCTGCCCCTTTTCCGGCAAAATTCGAAAGTAACGGGGGCCGTTACTTTCGGAATTCTACGGTATTCAACTCACCTTCGGATTTTATGAAACTACCTCGAATGCATGAAACCTTCAAACACTATATGTAAATAGCACGCAATAAGGATGTTGAATTTAGCATGAAAGCCAGGTTCTTGTTCAAAACTATTTGAGAAAAAAAAATTAATCTTAAGAAATCAATGAACTGGACGCAATTAAGCCTGTTTGCAAAGTCTCCGGTAAGAATGTATTATACACACGAATGAAACTTAAGCCAAAATATTGTGACTGAGTTTATTTTTATGAAGGCAAAGTTTAGGGTACCTTAATGATACTGGCTAAGGACCCTGATACATCTTTCCAAGGAAGAACACAAAGACGAACAAAAAAGCTAACTTTCCTTTTCATTTTTATATCGTGTATTTTGAAAAACGATAACGATAACGATAACGATAACGACAATGATAATGATAATTATACTGATAATGATAATGATAATATATTAGGGTTACATTTCTTTAACACCCTTGTTACTTTTACGGACATGAGTCTGCATGTATGTAGCGTAATAGCCCCACTTATAAGAACCTGTTAAACCAGGAGCCATAATCAGGGACGGAGACTGTAAGTCTTGGGATGCGCGCGGACCCATGATATGGGACAATTTTTCTATTTTTAGAACAAATTGCGCCATCCTGACGTCATATATCCGTGCTGATCCACGCACGTGTCTTGGACTCTCGCGTGCATGTTTTCACGTTGTCGATGAAATGGAGAGAGTTGCGAGATTCTCTTGCCGATTTTTCGCAGCAATGACAGGGAATAAGGCAGAGAAGAAGAACCAGGGCTCTTCTATGTACTTTTATGCTCTGATTTAATGGAAAAGGTGTGGGCAAGATTTCCGTATAACCCCATACATTTATTATGCATACAGTTCTTTGTTTTACTTGACAATAGCGGAAACAATAGCGCTCCTTTGAGAGTTATTCGCTTTGAATAACTTTAAATTTTACCATTTTTTTTCTAAGTGTCGCATACTTTTAGACTTTTTTCCCGAATTTTCCGTCAAAAATAACTTAACATCTAAAGTACGCAAAACGGAAATGTAATATCACAATTTAGGACGCATTTACCGTGTTTTTTCAACAGAACGCAGGCTTAGAACTACTTATAATAATAGCGATTTCGACCATTGCGCTAGTTCAAAAATGCGTATTAAATAGTGTTTTAGGCCTAAGCAAAGGCTGCTTGCGGTTAGCTATAAACTGTTGATCGGGTCAGCTACTATTTTAATAATTTTGTAAATGATATCGAAGTGAAATAAAATTCTTGCTTACCTTCATCGTGTCATTCCGCGTTTTAACCCATTGATTTCCTTCCTCAAATTTAGTCCCATGCGTTGAAACTGTGTATTTTGTTTCTTTCCTTCATGAAGTGGCGATCAGATCACGAACAGTTCATACAGGAACAATTTACGCATCTTTGCGTACTCACATAGAAGTCGGCGATGTGCTTGATAATGTTTCCAAATGGATCGTCTCCATAGTGTTTGACGCAACAACCATTCCCGTAGATAGCTTTCGAGAGATCTTTGGATGTTCTTTGTTTGACTCCCGTCCATGTATTTTCAGTGCGCATTAACGCCATGCCATTGCAGTTTCTTCTTGGACATCGCGATTCGTATCCATCTCGCGAAGGATCTCGTCGTCTCCACCTCCATGCATTGCTAAAATTTTCCCGCGGACACTTTATTGACGACGCCAGCAGGTTGTGTTCCTTGTACCACTGTATGCACTGGTCGTGATCCGGCAAAATTTTGCAGAGTTTAAGGAAATTCATTGTAGACATTGATCTGTAAGTAACTAAGAGTACTGCTGAAGTCGAGGGAAATAAATCATTCTCTTCCCCTTTTATTCACCAGGGACCCACACAATGCGATGCATGTTTTCGTGCAGCGTGCAACATGCGTTAAACACTTGAATAAGTAAATTGTCATGCAAATTTTTGGGAATGCAAACGGTTTAGGTAAAATATAAACTATTTTTGGAGGGATAATGCTCAACTGAACCTCGTAGTGTAGTGGTGTACAAGAGAGACTGGTAGGCGAGAGGTATGCTAGAGGTAAGTGGTTCGAGACCTGATAGGGTACAAGAAAAAAAGGAAAAAAGTGCGCAAGGAGCCTGGGTAATATAGAGAAGAAAAAAGAGAGAAGAACGGAGGTAGAGGAAGAAGAAGAAACACAGCGCGCAATCAAATCCTCTTTTATTCATACGGTAAATAGTAATTATCAATGTATATATTCAATACCTTAGGGACTTTCTATTGTCTTCAAAAACAAAAGAGCGCATACATAATTAATGATTCTGCATGCATAATAAATGTATGGGGTTATACGGAAATCTTTCCAAGGTGTGTTTTACAGGGTCGAGAATTTCTTTAATTTCGCGCTGTGAATGAATAAAATCCGCTCGCCGGCTAGTTATACGCGTAAACTTTTGTGTTTGTTCGGTAGAGTTCTGTAAGAAAACTGTTTACTCCGGTATCGAGTTAATTTGTGAGTTTGCCAAACAATGCTTAATCATAACCAAAACCTGTTTTTGATAGTTTCTTGTTGTTTCTCCTCGTTGGGCGAGTTTGCAAAAGTTTTTGTCTGACGCGTACGAGTAGTTCATTTGCATAGTGGAGCGCGTGCACTTTCAAGTCCGAGTCGGTGTTTTCAGATTGTGAACAAATCGTGAAAAAGATTTGTTTCGTTGTCTTTTGTGCTGAGATACTACAACAATTTTCACCAACGTTCACCAAAAGGCTACTAACATCATGTGTGTTTCTTTCACATAGTGAAGGCTTACACCGCAAAAATAAAATAGACAAGGAGTTCTGACTCAATCGAAATCTTTATTCGAGTTGATCAATAAAAGCGTCATCGTAACTTTTCTGATTATTTCTGCTTTATTCACATATTTGCAGCCAAGCTTTTAATATGTTCTCAAACATTAATCAACCTTAGACATATTCAAAAGCTAGAGATATTATATGAGTTCCATGTACGTTTTCACACCAAAGTGCGAAGTCCAGTTGTCGGCTTAGTGACCTGGCTTCTGAATGGCAGCGAGGCTGGAGTTGACCTTGTTTTGATACAGACCTCACTGCTTTTATTGTGCAAATCAAGTTGTTCTTATGCTAACTAGTTGGCATTTACATGAGAAAAGCAGAGAGGTCTGTATCAAAGCAAGGTCACCTCCAGCCTCGCTTGCATTCATGGCCAGGTAACTAAGCACACAGCTGTAAAATGGCCTATTTGTCATGTTTTACTAGCTGTGCAAAACACGTATCGGCGGGCGTTCTTACATCGACAACAGACAATGTATTGGATTTTTACACAAACAAAACTAAGCAGCATCTACGGACATAAACCTATTGTCACTTATTGGGCCTAAACACTTCTAAATCCAAAATCCAACTAGTTTTTTTCTGTGTTATAGAAAAGCTGTAATCGTCTTCATATGTGAAATTTAGATTGGAGTAAGGTAAAGTTCTTGTATAAGCAGCAGCGGAATTCAACTTGATCAGCGATATAAAGCGGGACACACCTAAATTCGGCACTGTCTCTACTCAAACTGAAGCAACTTACGGCGGAAATACTTAAACAAAATTCCAACAGCCCTAAAGGCGTTGAGTTGTGGGCCAAAAGCATAAGCGATTTCGGGAATTTCGGACGCCATTTCCCCTGCGCGACATCCGTGAAAATCCTTGCAGCAATGTACGCGCATGTGCCGCAGGTGATGGCGCAATTTGTTCTAAAAATAGAAAAATTGTCCCCTATCATGGGGCCAACCCGAATACTAGAAATGGCGCGTGCTTACGGTCTCTGCCCCTGATTATGGCTCCTGGTTAAATTAACGTTTTTCATTTACCCTTTCTTTACATAAGAACCTGTCATGCATATGTATATAGCCCCAGTTTACGGAAACTTGAAAGAAAAAAGGTTGTTTTATGCAATTCTAATAAGCCGGTAATGCCCAGACGTGCTTTTGTTCAGCTTGTTTGATCGTGGTAAAACTACCCGTGCAAAAAGCCGGATTGAAAAGGGGACAAAGTTTTTTTGTGTGAAATGATTTGTCACCATTTTTTTTTGTACGTTTTCTTCCTAGACTACGTCGTGTCGAAGACGGATATTTCCATTCACAGGGAGCCCACAGACTTGCTAAGTAGGGTAAGAGAGTAAATAAAGGCACAAAAGGAATGAGCAGTTTACCTTTGTCTCCTCTTGTCTTCTCTTTTATCAAAGGCGATTTTACCGAGAAAAACTGCTGCTTACAAATGCTGCGTAACACTGTAGCGCCAAACTCGTACCTAGGCCTTTCCGCGCTCGGCAAAATTTTCTTTTGGTTTGTATATAAATTTGCCAAGGGAGGCAACTCTTTGCCAAAACATTTTGAGCGCTCTGCGAATCTTCGCTCGAATCTCTAAATTTCGCTGCTTTTACGAAACCAAACAAACACAAAATGAGGTCGAAAGATTTTTCTATAACTTGGCCGAATTTGTTTTCAAATACTTTTGCGACAGTTAGAGAATTTTAGCGACGTCTCAATTCGCTTTCGCAACATGATCGTACTGTTATCCAAATCCCAAACACGTCATCCAGTGCGCGCTCGAGTTCCCCTCCATTTCCCACATATGCTTTTTTGATAGGACAAAACCTTACAAACACCTCCCCCTATACGCAGTTTTTCTTGCGCCTACGAGGTCGCCCAACCTCCGCATGAAAAAAAACATGTCGTGAGCTAATACCAGAAGCGTTTTAGCGAAATTTTGCCATAATTGGGGGAAGAGGAAGAATTTTGTAAAAACTTTTTTAAGCCCAGAAGCCTGGGTGGCTGAGGAAGGGGAGCGCGAGCGCGCGCTGGATGATATGTTTGGGATTTAGGTAGCGTTAAGCCCTGGTCAAACGGCTCATGATAGTCAATGATAGTCGATGATAGTTGAGCGCGCGCTTCCGTTTGACCACCAACTATCATGCACTATCATTGACTATCATCAACTATCATTCAGTTTGAGCTTGTTCAAATTCTTCATGATAGTCGATGATAGTTTTTCTCGTTTGACCACGCGTACGATAGTCCATGATAGTTTTTCGGTCAGCTGTTTTGGTAATCACTGGCTCGATAGCGGTCAGAAAACATGCTGCCGCTCTCTTTCGTCGCGAAAAATTCATACTTTTACAAGTTTGTCTTACGAGACGCCATTTAGTAATCACATTTTTACACGGAAAGAGCTCGGAACTTGCTGCTCTCGTGACTTTGGTTGCGCGACTGCCGGTGAACTATCGTCAACTATCACGAACTTCTTTGGCCGTTTGACCGCTTGAATGATAGTTGGTGATAGCTAGGGGAGAATTAACTATCATCAACTATCACGCGCCGTTTGACCAGGGCTTTACGATCATGTTGCCAAAAGCGAATTAAGACAAAACTTTGTAAAAGTCGCTAAAATTTTCCGACTGTCGCAAAAGTATTTGAAAACAAATTCGGCCAAGTGATAAATGAATGATGGTGAAATTGCAGCTCGGTAAATATATATGAGAATAATGTAACACGAGCGTGGGACCTAGAAAAAATCTGAGTCCCGATAGGATTTGAACCCATGACCCTCCAAACACCGGACGGACGCTCTATCCACTGAGCTACGAGAACTCATGGAGAGCCAGGTCATTTTACTAAGTTCTAAAGTGTATTTATCACATATTCACTACTGAATCCTGCAGGAGGTAGGAGACGCATGTCACTTTAGAACTTAGTAAAATGACCTGGCTCTCCATGAGTTCTCGTAGCTCAGTGGATAGAGCGTCCGTCCGGTGTTTGGAGGGTCATGGGTTCAAATCCTATCGGGACTCAGATTTTTTCTAGGTCCCACGTTCGTGTTACATTATTCTCATATAAATTCGGCCAAAATATAGAAAAACCTTCCGACCTCATTTTGTGTTTGTTTGGTTTCGTGAAAGCAACGAAACTTAGAGATTCGAGCGAATATTTGCAGTGTGTGCAAATGTTTTGGCAACGAGCTGCCTCCCTTGTCAAATTTATATTGCTGACTGCGAAAAGGCCTTGGTGCGAATTTAGCACTACAGTGTTACGCAGGATTTGTAAGCAGCACTTTTCTCAGTAAAATGGCCTTTGATAAAAGAGAAGACAAGAGGAGATAAAGGTAAACTGTTCATTCTTTTTGTTCCTCAGTTATTTACTCTCTCCCTACCCAGAAAGATTTTGTCTCTCCTGTGTTCCAACCGAGCATTGGCTTTGATGAAAAGACCACACCATAACTACAGATAAAGTGGCGCCTCGTATTTCCTAATACCCTGAGCAGATACACAAGATGTCAATAGCAAAGCGCGCGAAGTCTAAAAATAGAATGCAAATCACTGAATTCCCCGCGAGACTCAGTCGACATAAGCTTGTTCTGAGGGAAATACAGGGAATGTAAGCGAAATTTTTGTTTTACAAGTGTTTTAGGAACACTGGCTTTTGCTCTTAAAGAAATCTTCAAAATCATCCACCATTCCAGTTTGTTTGTCTGAGTCTTGTCTGAGTCATGACGTCACTCGCGCGCTTCGCTATTAACGGAATTCAAACAAAGTGGTTGCCCTTTACGAGTTATTATGTCGTGAAATGTTTTAATAGTTTTCTTTTAGTCGTGAATTGAAATATTGTTATAATGAGCGAGAAAGTCCTATCAGTGTGATGCATGCAGATGTAAAGGGTAAACCGCTCCTTACGAGCTCTGTTTAGACTGACTAGGTACCTAAAGAATACGGAAACGATGTCGATGTAAGCCGGCTCCTTTGGGGTGGGTGCTTGACTGTTCACAGTCTCCTATTTTTCCGTAAGAACGTAGATGACGATTGTTGGGTTGGACGGGCCGCCACATTGGTCTCTTGATGCGAGCGAAACTGGGGAGAGTACAAAATACCCCCGGGCAGGGGCGGTGATGTTAAAACCATGCCTACCCCCGGGCAGTTTTGCTCGCATATAAAGAGACCACCCATCGAACTCAACGATCGACATATACGATCTCACGGCAAAATAGGCGATTTTGAACAGTCTAGGTGGGTGCTCAAATGGCAGCGTCTTACAGGGGTCTTCTTTGCTTTCCTCGAAAACTTCAACAATAATTTTACTCATTAGCAGTCTTGCAGCTTGGGGGCATGGCAAGGCAAATATTCGTGTCAATTGTTCCTCGTCATTTCACACCGATAGAAACGCTTGTAACATTTGGCGTTTGCGATCGAAGCGGATTTTTCAGGTCACATTTTGTTTGAAGATTTGATAATATATTATGTTTGTTAACACAAAATAAAGTTCAATTAAGGAAATCTCCGAAAATAAAATGAAAGGAAAACCTGATTGAATAAAAACACTCAAAAGACGGTCAGACAAATTGGTGTCAAACTGTTGTTTACAAAAACGCTTTGAAAATACGAAGAATAAATGGGGGTGGGGGCACGCTCTCCTTGGCCCCTCCACTAAATCCGCCCTTGAATTTCAAGTACAACTTACGGTAGAGGCGTGCGACGTTCGACCGAACTTCGGTAATTATCAAACTTAAAAGTGAAGGTGAAAATGTTGTCCCAAATGACCCCAATTATCTTACCAAAAATTTTACCATCTTAAAAAAAATTAAGAACAAGTTTCATTGTCTCATTTTGGAAATGATTTTTATTAATGAAATCAGACTCAATTCGTGCGAAAGTCTTAAATCATTTAAGATTATGTTGTTCTTGCCAGCTTTTTATTGTTCTCAGCCGCTTTTTCACATTTTCGTCGTTTACATACTTTTACTTCTTTGTTTTATATTTATGCTTATGCAAAATCTTTATCTTCACTTTTAAGCTTGATATTGACGAAGTTCGGTGCTTTTACCGTTATTTTTCGCTTCATATTGCCAAATTCTATCTGCACTTCCTAAAGTCTTACATTGAAAGCTGCAGAGCTGTATGGCTATTAAAAAGCCTCTAGAAACAATGACAAGAGAAACTGATATATACCAGCTTGCCGAAGGAAAAAACCATCCGTTCGTCTAAATAGGGCGCAAAGATTATTCACCATTCACCTTTCCCAGCGAAATCGGGAAACCAGCAGGCCAACATAAAAAAAAAATACATATTAATTAGAATAAATAAATAAATAAAGAAATAAATAAAATATAAGCACGGCAGGCAAGTTTGCAATACATGCACTTAAATGGCACGATAACGGAAACCTCGTGGGGTGTTAAATTGCGAATCTTCACTTCGAAACTGCCAGGAGCTTAAGACCCTAATCAAAATAGTTTAGTTTTCCTCTTCATCCTTCTATAGGCGTAGATACTGTAAATATCGTGCGTGCAACCCCCTTGATATTATACTCAATCTTTATATACAGTTTGCTCGCGGTTCTGCGTTGGGAAGTGGAGCTATGAAAAGCCGAGGAGCAGAAATACTCTAAGTCACATTAAGCTACTGAAGCCGGGATAAGCCTCCAACCTGATGGACTCACCTTGGCTTGCGGTTGTGGACTTTAACCGGAGCAGAAATGTATCTGTGTGTTAAAATAAAAAAACTTGGATAGAATTCCTATACTTCTTTGTGATTTTCAATTTACCTCTAACAAGGTCAAATCGTTTTGGTAATTTTTATGTCCAAATGTATTTGTTTCAAACTGGAATTAAACTGTAGTTTACCAATTTATCAAATCTCCAATTTATCAGAACGTGACCTTCCTGTATCGATCCTGTAGGCTGTTGGCGTAAAATGTCCTTGGAGGACCCTATGCAGAGGGCTACAAGCCCGAAACATGCAATATTTTCCTGGCGAAAAGTTTAACTTCAAGAGCTGAAAAAAGCCGCGGGGAACTTATTCTTCACGAAAACAGCTTCTAGAAGTGGGCGAAAATTTCCGTCCACGCTTGAATTGGAAGAAGAAATAGTTATACGTTACTATTTCAAACCAATGGCAGAATTACCAATAAATGTTACAAAAGCTGCAATAATGAACGCATCTAGTAAGAACAGGAGGGAAGGGGGTGACGCATTGTTTTTCGAATATCTGTCAGGGACCGACTCATCACTGCCATTGTGACGGTACACATAGCAACAAGTACCGAAGCTTCGCTCAGGGGGCCTTGCCCAGATTTGGCGTCGGGAACTTCCACTTGAATTCAAACAAAAAAGGATAATACAAGCTACTAATTGCGCTATTATTCCCTAATGTGGACAGAAGTGTGCAAGCTTTGTTGTAGATATTGTCTGTGAGTACAACTGGTTTGTCTGTTTTGGGTGTGCGTTTTTTGTTCCAAATTTTATTGAAAACCCAACGGGTCAAGTGTGGTGTTTACCGCCATCTTGACATTCCGGTCAAGTCAAGGCTACACCCAAAACGCCCACCGTTTTCTCTTTAAGTTTTCACAACAGAAAGATACCTCATAATAGGAGGGTTTTGTTCCTTTTTGATATAACTTTCTAGCCATTTTTAAGTTTTTTCTCATATGTGATGAGTCATTTTGCTACAACAAGTCTCTTTGGGGAGCGTGGGTGTAGTCTCGCGTGTTATACTTTTTGTTGGATTGGTGAAAGGTCAAGGGAGTGTCCTATATATGTTTACGATTGCGTGGACATTAAAACGCTTGCCTCCCGTAGCATGCAGTGGTGTTGGTTTTCATGGGTGGATGGAACGTTAAGGCGAGTAAAACTATTGCTATGAAAGTAAGACGGGTAAAACTATTGCTCCCGCAGTCCCGCAGTGGAAAAAATGAATATTACAACTCCGGGTTTCGGCTCATGGATTATAGAACGAAGTATTTTCATGTGTAGCGCGCTTGTTTCGACTGATGGATTTTAGAACGAGGCATATTCATGTGTAGCACGCTTGCTTCGTGTATACATTAAGTTTTTTCCCTTTTGTTTCCATATGCAAATATTTAGTTACTGCAGGACAACGGGAGCAGGCATTTAATGTCACGCAATCGTGGCCAGGTATTCTGGAGTTAAGTCCTTCTTCTCCAAATGCCATTAACTTTGAAGGGATTTTTGAGACGAACGATAAGCACTGAAGGCATAATTCTCAGCACAGAGCAAACTTAATATACCATGTACCAAACCTCCTATTCTGGGATCAGGACATCTCCGCATTTCTGCGGGGGCCTTGGGAAAACGTTGTCAATCCATTAAACTTTGTCCACGCGTCGGCCACTTGTTAGTATGTTTCTACTCAAAATATGAGGCTTTCGAATAACTTATCCTACCGAAAATTACTGCCAAGAAGTCTTCCATACATTTTGAATCCTGGGTAACATTGAACAAAGTAATCGAATCATCAAAAAGTTAGAAATTTCCACATATTTAGTTAACGAACCAAAACATTGGCCGCCATATCGAAAATCACCGATGTATGACATGACGTCACACTGGTAATTATGACTGAACCACTGATTTTCCTGGAGACACCCCCTCCCTCCTGACTAGTGGGTGTGTTTTTTTTTTAACTGTTCCTAAATATAGTCTAGAACAGTAAAATTGTATCCAGTTGTATTTGATTTTTCTGATCTCAATTAGAATTAGAATGCGATAGCGAGAGTGAGAAAATAGCTGTAGACAACGCAAGCCGACAGGTGAGTTTTGCATACCTTTTCAAGTTCTCCCAAACTTTCTCGAGAGTTTCTTCAAACTCGATAAGAACACGGAGAAGATGTTTTCTATTTGTTTTTGAAAATTCGTCAAGAATAAAAGGAAAACAACTTGTTTACTTTGATCATCGAAACGTAAATTCTCTTTGCTCTCGCCCTCTAATTTCGTCAACAGTTTCGTGCTAGTTTCTGTCCATAAAAACACGATTTTAAACCAATCAGCAACCTGTGTTTTCTTAAAGCTATTTTCTAAAGCAATTTACAGCAGAACCTGTAAACACAGTCCTTTGTGATTGTTGGGAATAAATTCAGATCGAAAACAATGCAAAATGTTAAATGTACATGCAATACGCGTACGGAACGCTGAGCACTGACTTTTAGAAATTAATCATTTTCCCTTATACTTTGAATTTTAAACCAAGAAAATAATCTCCGCTACTGTGAAACACTGTTATGTTCAGTTTCAAACAATTATTTTCAACATGTTTTATGTTCTTTTCCACTGGATCCAGTTACAAATTGGGTTTTGACATACTCGAAACCACCTGCACACAAGGTAAGCTCCGCTGTTTTCTATACTTCATTCATTATATTTATATAAATGTAAAATTCCCCTTTTCAAACATCAATTAAAACGTTGTGAATTAATAACAGTATCTTGTCTGTGCACCACTTTTGCTTCCGACCAATCCGACGGGTGAGCTGCTCGGGGGATCCCGAAGCCCACATTGCCTGTGTTGACTGCCGCCTTTTTCGGAAAATGCCGAATGGAATTCTCTCGTCAGCTAGCCAGTATTGTCGAGTAATTCCCTCCGGGAAGTGCTCCGACGGACTTTACAATTACAACCGTGACAAACTGCCTAATTTTACATCTCAAATTTTGGCACGTTTTCTCGACCAAGAAAGTTAAAATAAGATAATCAGCGATATTTTGGGAAAAATCGGTTGAATTCGTTGTTTATTCGAAAGCACTTTGGTACACTTTTTTGTCCCCGAACGGTTAATAATTCGTATTTCGTTTTCAGTCTTCTAGCCAATAGAGAGAGAAAAAAGAAAATTGTGGCCAACTATCTATTAGGATGATATTATTGGAATTGCACTTCCTTATATTAAACGGAAGTAAGCCAACTAGTACTGATTTAAGAAAAAGATGTAGGAAGTTTCTAAGGAAGACTGCGGGTGCTGCGGTCGGGGGGGGAGTATTACAGATAATTTGGTGTTATCACAGGGTTGATAATGTAACTTGCCCCGGCGTAAAGAGATTCGAAAATTTGGCTGACTCTTTCCGGCGTCATCCTCGGAGACCCAGCGGGCATGTTAGTGGGGGCGGGAAAAAGTACTAAGAACCCAGCAATTTTCAGCTTTTGTTTGAGTACCAAAAGAAACCCAGTTTAAATGCAAACGCATGCGCAGTTGCTCGAAAATG
>JAHPZR010010706.1:15000-27856 GCA_019787425.1 Platygyra sinensis | reverse complement strand
ACGAAACACTCGTGTTCAGATCACGCATGCGCTTGGCGGTATGCAAGGTAGGTTTTTAAAATAACGCGGGAGCACTGGATCGAAATACCTTGGTAGTGGAAACACAATGTGCATTCTCCGGCGCTCAGGATGTGAAACCCGTTCATGGCTGGATGGGAATAAGGCAAGTCTCACTTAAATCCTCCGTGAACGCAATGCATAGTTTTGCTTAACGACCCTTAACTCATCTCTTACGAGCGTAAAGCAGCCCGAGTGGCATGAAATACGCCCCGAGAGGCCGCACGAAATAAAACTATTTAAATTTCATTCCTCTTTATCCTCAGTTTCCATCACACTTCACTATGTGACAATTTGTTTTGTTTATTACGGAAAATCCACATCAATGAATGTAGAGACCTTTAAAATAATGAGCTTTCTAAAATGATGTTACACGTACGTTGACTTCCTTCAGCGATAATATCTATTTTTAAACACACCACTATGCGTGGCAAGTTGTGCAACAAGCGGTATTTTCATTACGAGAAAAGCTGCACGTATCGTTAAGTAGTGTAAGATAGCAGCTAAATATAGTGAAATACATCTAAATGTCACAAAACGCAGATATGTGCGTCACGTAATCACCGGTTCATCACTGGCCGGTAATCCACTTCCTTATACGGTTATAATCTTTATACTTCGCCCAGTCATTGAATGCCATAGACCATAATTTGCAAAGCTATTGGATAGAACATTTGTTGGTTAAATAGCCTTATGTTATACAGTTGTTTCTCAGTAAAACGGAAGGTTTGACCAACACAAACACACGTGATATAGGGCAACACTTGAATGCATCCCTAAGTTCTACCCTCATGGGGGCTTCCACTTCGTGTGAGGTCACGAATGTATAGAGCTACCTTCACGAACCTTCACAGTTGCCAAACTAGGCCATACAGACACTATCAAGGTACGAGTCGACCACACACAGTGCGATTCTTAAAACTTCTTTTTCTGACTCGTGTTGACAGCTTTTTCTCTGTTCCCCGTATGTTATCATCACGATGTGTCCTTGTCCTTTCACGCTAGTCCGGCGTCACGAGCCATGTTGTAGAAGATTCCCCTTTGAGCCAGCAACGCTTGCGGCGTGTCAAACTCCATCATGAAACCTTTGTCAAGCACCATGATCCTGAAAAAAGACCGGATTCAAAACATTAACTACAATCATGGACAAAAGCAGTTGAGACACTCTCCGAAAAAAGACCTGTTTCGTTAAACGCGTGAGTTTTTTAATCTCCAATTTGACCTTTCGACCCCCTCTCCCCTTTTCAATGTTGTAACCAGGTGAAAGTGTCCACGGAGCGTATTGCAACATTGAAAAGGGCGACAGGGAGGGGGAGTTGGCTATCGACAAAAAAGATGTTTTTTGAAATTACGGAAGGACGTCGATAGAAAGCGTTTGTTTTGCTAAAATGTGTCAACACTTTTGCCCATGATTGTAGATACAGAATAATTTTTATTCATCCACGTGACACGCAAGAGCTGTGGTTGCGCAAGAGCGACAAAAGTATAGTTGAGACACTTAAAGAAAATGACGCTTTTCATGATTTAACTTTTATTCCATTTTACTTGCATCTAGAGTTAATTCTCTGACACAACCAGCCCCCAATCAAATGTCGTGTAGGCGCTGTGATCTGTGCAGTCTAAGAAATAGGAAAATCAAAAAATGCTTCCATGACACTCGAAAATCGAATTTGACGGTGTCTCAACAGTTTGGTCGCTCATTGTTCCGATATCTTTGAGTGTGTGGTCTAAATTCTTCCATAAAAACCTTCGTGAGAGAGATTGAATCACAACTACCCATATCCTCCCCACTCCCTACGAAAAACAGACTCTTCAACTGAAAACGACTTTAAAGACTTTTTCCAGTCTATATATATATGTCTGGATTTTAAATGTATGAAAACGGTGCTAAAGAATTGAAGTCGCGCCCTAAGCGAGCGTTTTTTTTTTCTCCAAAGGTGACGATATGAAAATTAAAAGGAGTCAGTCCTTCTTCTCTTCCTCCACCCGTTTCCCTTCCTTTCATTGTCGTCCTTTCTCTATTTTTACCCTTTTAGATGGCTTGGAGGCGGCCTAAAAGAGTAGTGAAATGAATGTGAAATCCAATTCTTTAGCACCGTTTTAATAAATCCAGACATATATAGAAAGGCGATTACGGAAACTTAGACGCCAACAAGGTTATCCCCCCGCGCCTCAACGACGAATAGTTCTTGGTAATGGATTACTTTGTCCTCCGTTTCTTAAACTTCACTAAATGAACATCAATATATCAACATCTGATTTCGACGGAAATAGACATCAGAACAACAGAGTACTTTCTGACCTTGTGTAGTCCATAATAGTGTTGAGCCTGTGAGCGATGGTGAACACTGTGCGATCAGCGAACTCACGCCGAATCGTTTGCTGAATGAGTTCATCAGTTTCCAGGTCCACCGCGGCCGTGGCTTCATCGAGAACCAGGACTTTGCTTTTACGAAGCAGCGCACGCGCTAAACACACCAACTGCCGCTGACCAACACTGTGGAGAAAGTCAAGGGATCTTAACTTACTGAAAGCTGTGGGGTTCTCTATGGAAACGTTTATCTCAACGACACTCATTGAATATCGGTAATCGACACTGCACATTTTACCCTACATATGTATAGCTTACTGTTTTTTAAACGCGGTTCATAAAAATGCCGATCTTTTGCACCGAGTTTACGATAAACGTTGTTTTATACTAAGCCTAAAGATCAGACCATCCAAAACGAATGGATAATACCTTAAGTTTTCTCCTCCTTCACTCACGGGGTGTAGAAGACCTTCTTCAAGCCCTGATACAAAGTTCTTTAAATGACTCAATTCAAGAATCTTCCACAGCTCGTCGTCTGTGTGGCTGTCAAACGGATCTAAATTGAGACGAAGGGTTCCAGAGAATAGGACTGGATCCTAAATAAAACAGACACAATCAGGGAGATTCGTTTATTAGGTTCACCTCTTTGGTAAGCGAAATTACCCCCACCCCCACCCCCCCCCCCCCCCCTCCTCCCCCTCTTGTCTTGTGCTTTGGCAGTACAGGGGAAGGCCGGGAGACGTAGTTAGTACTACTATGTTAGGCTAAATTCTCCAAATAACACCTGTTTTACAACCCGGAAAGGTCCTAAGAATATGATTTGCAGTAATCAAAATAAATTCGTAACTTTTTACAACAATAAAAATTATTTATTTTTTATTTTTTAAAACAATGGTAATTAATTTCTTAGATTTCTGTTAACCGTGAGGAAAATAAATTAAACATTACCCGTAAAAACGATAAATTATTATCCTTATATTAGCCGTAGAAACTACCACCCCCTTTCGACCAACTTAATTTCATCGCGTCTTCTGTCACCTGTGGAATGATTGTGAGTCGTGATCGCAGGTCTTGAAGTCCGATCTTAGATATATCAACACCATCAACCACGATTCGTCCGCCAGCTCTCTCCAGAATACGAAACAAAGCTAAGGTGAGCGTTGATTTGCCAGCTCCTGTGCGACCCACGATACCAACCTGAAAACACAGATTCTTTGTTGTCACGCAATGCAGCGTGACGTGCCAACGTGAAAATGGCTGTGACGTGCACTGCACGAGTGAACAACTGATGACTGAAGGTTGGCACACACGAGGGGACTTGGGGACTAGTCCCTGCGACCAGTCCCTGCAACTAGTTTCCTGAAGAGTTTACACGAAGGGACTGGTCACAAGGACTTGTCCCACGAACAGCTCACACGAAGCGTTTTGAGCAAAAGGCGCAGGTCCCAAAATTTCAAACTGGTTTTACCACCGTTTTCGTTGATACGCGACTTTGGAAAACAAAACACCCGCGGAAACGTTTCCAAAATTTCCTTCAGTCTTGCGTGTTATCGACAGATCGGATCGAAATCCACCAATCACAGCCACTAGTGTGACCTTCAGAACTCCTTTACGTCATGCTAGCGGGCTGTGATTGGTGGATTTCGATGCGATCTGTCGATAACATGTATGATTGACGGAAACGTTTCCGCGGGTTTTTTTGTTTTCGAAAATCGCGTATCAACGAAAACAGTGTTAATTTTTGGGACAAGTCGCAGGGACTAAAGTTCGTCCCTGCAACTAGATTTTTGAGCAAACATGGCCAGTTCACACGATGGGACCTGTCTCCGCGACTTGTTGTCGACTGTGTGTCGAGCTTAAGTAGTCAAATCTCCCCTTCTCCTGGTTCAACCTTAAGATCTTTCTTTGTACATTCTCAAAGATCCTTGAAGGATCTGTATGAGGATGTTGCGCACATCTTTGAGGATTCTTATTAAACTTTCCCGAAGATGTACAAAGACCTTAAACGATCATCAAGGTTCTTGTCAAGACCCTCAAAATGTTTTCAACAGATCTTGTAGAATCTTCAGGAATTGTCGAGAATCTTCACCGATGTGGAGGTTCATGCAGTGATGCTAAAATAGAATACTCAAGTAATTTTGCTATCGTCTTTCCTTACAATTACGATAAGATAGGGGTTCAGCATTTAAGGTGGCTCTCAACCCCAGCCACAGAATGTTTTGAAAAATCGCAAAAAGGTCCATCTTACCATGCTTATTCACGGGTTTTGAGTTATAAGTCCTAAAAGCTAAACTTACGAGTGTGGCATTGTTGCTATGGTAAACTATTATATGAAAACTTGTTTGCCGGTGGTTGGGCATTTCCTCTGACAACATTACTGTAAAATCATATCACAAAGAGCGTAGTATTGACACATCATAGTGATGGAGAGAGCTCAAACTATGGTGAGCCACCTCAAGAGCCCCGCCGTTATTTCAATGTAGATTCTTGGTTTCAGAGATCTGTCTCACATATTTTGCCATCAAATGCGAGCTGTGACGACTTTTCAGTAGAAGAAAGACCAAAGAAAATCTCTGGGTAGAAATCTTCCGACGGTCCTAAAAGCTCCGAAACACAGTTTTAGAATCTTAAGGCGATCTTCAAATATCTTTTAAAATCCCTGCACCGTTTTTCACCGGAGAATTTCAGAGTTAATCAACTTCAACTCAAATCAAGTGTTATCAATGTACCTTTTCTCCTGGTTTAATATCGCAGTTGATCTGTTTCAGTACAAGAGGCAATCCTTCTCTGTATTTCAGGTCAAACTCGTCTATAACAATGTTCCCTGCATCAGGCCACTCATCTGGAGGTCGGCTGTCTGGAATGATCCACTCAGCCTAATGCAAATACATTACTTTTAGTCAACGAGATCACCGGCACACGTTATGGGTGTTGTTCAATCTTTCTACGTGCCTGTTGTGCACTGGATACTGTGTTTGACAGACACAGTCCTTCCAGTCCAGGTCCCGCTTATTTGAAGGCTAGATAGCGCCATCCACCGGACAACTCGTTATCCAGTGGATAAGCGTTAATTAATAAAACAAACCACGCTGTCCACTGGATAGTGATTTATCTTGTGGAAACAATATCCGCCTTTCGAAAGCTCCCGGCCTGGAACCTCGTTTCCAGGGTCTCTCATCTAACCGCCCTCGCTCGCCTCAGAGGGCGGTTAGATGAGAGACCCTGGGAACGAGGTTGCCAGGCCTGTTATTTTTAAGCTAGTACACATCGCCTTTTTCTCAAAATCAGCGCCCTCTCTCACGCATCGTCCTCAAAATTTGACAATCCATCAATACCTCTGTAGGTGTCTCTGAATATTCCTTCACTCGTTCCACGGATACAATGTTCGTCTCCAGTTCACTGCTCATCCGTACCATCCAGTTAAGAGTTGCGGTAACCTTGGTGACAAAACACAAACAAAGAAATGAACAAGATAATTTGGTTTTCTCAACTAGGTTGATAATGTGAATTGGTCGCCGTAAAGAGATTCCAAAGCTGACGTTTCGAGCGTTAGCCCTTCGTCGATTCGCTCGTCGAAGGGCTAATGCTTGAAACGTTCAGCTTTCGAATCTCTACATGTAACGGTGGCCAATTCACATTATCAACCTAGTTGAGAAAACCAAATTATCTTGTTCATTTCTTTGTTTGTGTTTTGTCACCAAGGTTACCGCAACTCTTAACTGGATGGTACGGATGAGCAGTGAACTGGAGACGAACATTGTATCCGTGGAACGAGTGAAGGAATATTCAGAGACACCTACAGAGGTATTGATGGATTGTCAAATTTTCAATGAGACGATGCGTGAAAGAGGGCGCTGATTTTGAGAAAAAGGCGATGTGTACTAGCTTAAAAATAACAGGCCTGGCAACCTCGTTCCCAGGGTCTCTCATCTAACCGCCCTCTGAGGCGAGCGAGGGCGGTTAGATGAGAGACCCTGGAAACGAGGTTCCAGGCCGGGAGCTTTCGAAAGGCGGATATTGTTTCCACAAGATAAATCACTATCCAGTGGACAGCGTGGTTTGTTTTATTAATTAACGCTTATCCACTGGATAACGAGTTGTCCGGTGGATGGCGCTATCTAGCCTTCAAATAAGCGGGACCTGGACTGGAAGGACTGTGTCTGTCAAACACAGTATCCAGTGCACAACAGGCACGTAGAAAGATTGAACAACACCCATAACGTGTGCCGGTGATCTCGTTGACTAAAAGTAATGTATTTGCATTAGGCTGAGTGGATCATTCCAGACAGCCGACCTCCAGATGAGTGGCCTGATGCAGGGAACATTGTTATAGACGAGTTTGACTTGAAATACAGAGAAGGATTGCCTCTTGTACTGAAACAGATCAACTGCGATATTAAACCAGGAGAAAAGGTACATTGATAACACTTGATTTGAGTTGAAGTTGATTAACTCTGAAATTCTCCGGTGAAAAGCGGTGCAGGGATTTTAAAAGATATTTGAAGATCGCCTTAAGATTCTAAAACTGTGTTTCGGAGCTTTTAGGACCGTCGGAAGGTTTCTACCCAGATATTTTCTTTGGTCTTTCTTCTACTGAAAAGTCGTCACAGCTCGCATTTGATGGCAAAATATGTGAGACAGATCTCTGAAACCAAGAATCTACATTGAAGTAACGGCGGGGCTCTTGAGGTGGCTCACCATAGTTTGAGCTCTCTCCATCACTATGATGTGTCAATACTACGCTCTTTGTGATATGATTTTACAGTAATGCTGTCAGAGGAAATGCCCAACCACCGGCAAACAAGTTTTCATATAATAGTTTACCATAGCAACAATGCCACACTCGTAAGTTTAGCTTTTAGGACTTATAACTCAAAACCCGTGAATAAGCATGATAAGATGGACCTTTTTGCGATTTTTCAAAACATTCTGTGGCTGGGGTTGAGAGCCACCTTAAATGCTGAACCCCTATCTTATCGTAATTGTAAGGAAAGACGATAGCAAAATTACTTGAGTATTCTATTTTAGCATCACTGCATGAACCTCCACATCGGTGAAGATTCTCGACAATTCCTGAAGATTCTACAAGATCTGTTGAAAACATTTTGAGGGTCTTGACAAGAACCTTGATGATCGTTTAAGGTCTTTGTACATCTTCGGGAAAGTTTAATAAGAATCCTCAAAGATGTGCGCAACATCCTCATACAGATCCTTCAAGGATCTTTGAGAATGTACAAAGAAAGATCTTAAGGTTGAACCAGGAGAAGGGGAGATTTGACTACTTAAGCTCGACACACAGTCGACAACAAGTCGCGGAGACAGGTCCCATCGTGTGAACTGGCCATGTTTGCTCAAAAATCTAGTTGCAGGGACGAACTTTAGTCCCTGCGACTTGTCCCAAAAATTAACACTGTTTTCGTTGATACGCGATTTTCGAAAACAAAAAAACCCGCGGAAACGTTTCCGTCAATCATACATGTTATCGACAGATCGCATCGAAATCCACCAATCACAGCCCGCTAGCATGACGTAAAGGAGTTCTGAAGGTCACACTAGTGGCTGTGATTGGTGGATTTCGATCCGATCTGTCGATAACACGCAAGACTGAAGGAAATTTTGGAAACGTTTCCGCGGGTGTTTTGTTTTCCAAAGTCGCGTATCAACGAAAACGGTGGTAAAACCAGTTTGAAATTTTGGGACCCTGCGCCTTTTGCTCAAAACGCTTCGTGTGAGCTGTTCGTGGGACAAGTCCTTGTGACCAGTCCCTTCGTGTAAACTCTTCAGGAAACTAGTTGCAGGGACTGGTCGCAGGGACTAGTCCCCAAGTCCCCTCGTGTGTGCCAACCTTCAGTCATCAGTTGTTCACTCGTGCAGTGCACGTCACAGCCATTTTCACGTTGGCACGTCACGCTGCATTGCGTGACAACAAAGAATCTGTGTTTTCAGGTTGGTATCGTGGGTCGCACAGGAGCTGGCAAATCAACGCTCACCTTAGCTTTGTTTCGTATTCTGGAGAGAGCTGGCGGACGAATCGTGGTTGATGGTGTTGATATATCTAAGATCGGACTTCAAGACCTGCGATCACGACTCACAATCATTCCACAGGTGACAGAAGACGCGATGAAATTAAGTTGGTCGAAAGGGGGTGGTAGTTTCTACGGCTAATAAAGGATAATAATTTATCGTTTTTACGGGTAATGTTTAATTTATTTTCCTCACGGTTAACAGAAATCTAAGAAATTAATTACCATTGTTTTAAAAAATAAAAAATAAATAATTTTTATTGTTGTAAAAAGTTACGAATTTATTTTGATTACTGCAAATCATATTCTTAGGACCTTTCCGGGTTGTAAAACAGGTGTTATTTGGAGAATTTAGCCTAACATAGTACTAACTACGTCTCCCAGCCTTCCCCTGTACTGCCAAAGCACAAGATAAGAGGGGAAGGAGGAGGGGGGGGGGGTGGGGTGGGGGTGGGGGTAATTTCGCTTAACAAAGAGGTGAACCTAATAAACGAATCTCCCTGATTGTGTCTGTTTTATTTAGGATCCAGTCCTATTCTCTGGAACTCTTCGTCTCAATTTAGATCCGTTTGACAGCCACACAGACGACGAGCTGTGGAAGATTCTTGAATTGAGTCATTTAAAGAACTTTGTATCAGGGCTTGAAGAAGGTCTTCTACACCCCGTGAGTGAAGGAGGAGAAAACTTAAGGTATTATCCATTCGTTTTGGATGGTCTGATCTTTAGGCTTAGTATAAAACAACGTTTATCGTAAACTCGGTGCAAAAGATCGGCATTTTTATGAACCGCGTTTAAAAAACAGTAAGCTATACATATGTAGGGTAAAATGTGCAGTGTCGATTACCGATATTCAATGAGTGTCGTTGAGATAAACGTTTCCATAGAGAACCCCACAGCTTTCAGTAAGTTAAGATCCCTTGACTTTCTCCACAGTGTTGGTCAGCGGCAGTTGGTGTGTTTAGCGCGTGCGCTGCTTCGTAAAAGCAAAGTCCTGGTTCTCGATGAAGCCACGGCCGCGGTGGACCTGGAAACTGATGAACTCATTCAGCAAACGATTCGGCGTGAGTTCGCTGATCGCACAGTGTTCACCATCGCTCACAGGCTCAACACTATTATGGACTACACAAGGTCAGAAAGTACTCTGTTGTCTTGATGTCTATTTCCGTCGAAATCAGATGTTGATATATTGATGTTCATTTAGTGAAGTTTAAGAAACGGAGGACAAAGTAATCCATTACCAAGAACTATTCGTCGTTGAGGCGCGGGGGGATAACCTTGTTGGCGTCTAAGTTTCCGTAATCGCCTTTCTATATATGTCTGGATTTATTAAAACGGTGCTAAAGAATTGGATTTCACATTGATTTCACTACTCTTTTAGGCCGCCTCCAAGCCATGTAAAAGGGTAAAAATAGAGAAAGGACGACAATGAAAGGAAGGGAAACGGGTGGAGGAAGAGAAGAAGGACTGACTCCTTTTAATTTTCATATCGTCACCTTTGGAGAAAAAAAAACGCCCGCTTAGGGCGCGACTTCAATTCTTTCGCACCGTTTCATACATTAAATCCAGACATATATATATATAGACTAGAAAAAGTCTTCAAAGTCGTTTTCAGTTGAAGAGTCTGTTTTTCGTGGGGAGTGGGGAGGATATGGGTAGTTGTGATTCAATCTCTCTCACGAAGGTTTTTATGGAAGAATTTAGACCACACACACAAAGATATCGGAACAATGAGCGACCAAACTGTTGAGACACTGTCAAATTCGATTTTCGAGTGTCATGGAAGCATTTTTTGATTTTCTTATTTCTTAGACTGCACAGATCACAGCGCCTACACGACATTTGATTGGGGGCTGGGTGTATCAGAGAATTAACTCTAGATGCAAGTAAAATGGAATAAAGGTTAAATCATGAAAAGCGTCATTTTCTTTAAGTGTCTCAACTATACTTTTGTCGCTCTTGCGCAACGACAGCTCTTGCGTGTCACGTGGATGAATAAAAATTATTCTTTATCTACAATCATGGGCAAAAGTGTTGACACATTTGAGCAAAACAAACGCTTTCTATCGACGTCCTTCCGTAATTTCAAAAAACATCTTTTTTGTCGATAGCCAACTCCCCTCCCTGCGCCCTTTTCAATGTTGCAATACGCTCCGTGGACACTTTCACCTGGTTACAACATTGAAAAGGGGAGAGGGGGTCGAAATGTCAAATTGGAGATTAAAAAACTCACGCGTTTAACGAAACAGGTCTTTTTCGGAGAGTGTCTCAACTGCTTTTGTCCATGATTGTAGTTAATGTTTTGAATCCGGTCTTTTTTCAGGATCATGGTGCTTGACAAAGGTTTCATGATGGAGTTTGACACGCCGCAAGCGTTGCTGGCTCAAAGGGGAATCTTCTACAACATGGCTCGTGACGCCGGACTAGCGTGAAAGGACAAGGACACATCGTGATGATAACATGCGGGGAACAGAGAAAAAGCTGTCAACACGAGTCAGAAAAAGAATTTTTAAGAATCGTACTGTGTGTGGTCGACTCGTACCTTGATAGTGTCTGTATGGCCTAGTTTGGCAACTGTGAAGGTTCTTGAAGGTAGCTCTATACATTCGTGACCTCACACGAAGTGGAAGCCCCCATGAGGGTAGCACTTAGGGATGCATTCAAGTGTTGCCCTATATCACGTGTGTTTGTGTTGGTCAAACCTTCAGTTTTACTGAGAAACAACTGTATAACATAAGGCTATTTAACCAACAAATGTTCTATCAGATAGCTTCGCAAATTATGGTCTATGGCATTCAATGACTGGGCGAAGTATAAAGATTATAACCGTACTAAGGAAGTGTATTACCGGCCAGTGATGAACCGGTGATTGCGTGACGCACATATCTGCGTTTTGTGACATTTAGATGTATTTCACTATATTTAGCTGCTATCTTACACTACTTAACGATACGTGCAGCTTTTCTCGTAATGAAAATACCGCTTGTTGCACAACTTGCCACGCATAGTGGTGTGTTTAAAAAATAGATATTATCGCTAAAGGAAGTCAACGTACGTGTAACATCATTTTAGAAAGCTCATTATTTTAAAGGTCTCTACATTCATTGATGTGGATTTTCTGTAATAAACAAAACAAATTGTCACATAGTGAAGTGTGATGGAAACTGAGGATAAAGAGGAATGAAATCTAAATAGTTTTATTTCGTGCGGCCTCTCGGGGCGTATTTCATGCCACTCGGGCTGCTGTACGCTCGTAAGAGATAGTTAAGGGTCGTTAAGCAAAACTGTGCACCGCGTTCACGGAGGATTCAAGTGAGACTTGCTTCATTCCCATCCAGCCATGAACGGGTTTCACATCCCGAGGGCCGGAGAATGCACATTGTGTTTCCACTACCAAGGTATTTCGATCCAGTACTCCCGCTTTATTTTAAAAACCTACCTTGCTTACCGCCAAGCGCATGCGTGATCTGAACACGAGTGTTTCGTAATTTTCACTTTTCAGTGGCACGTAGCTAATCAGGCTTTTATTGTTTGCAATCTCAGTTCAAAACATCACAACGCGATGTTTAAATTTAAACTTGAAGCTGTTTGGTTCCAGCAGGGCCGGATTGTTCGAAGCCGTTTAATTTAACGCAGGATTAAACGTTAACGGAAATGTTAATTTTCTGAAGTAAAAATGTTTTTTTTTTTCACCGCTTGTGTTCTGTATAGTTTGAGATTATTCAGACCCTAAACTGAACGACAAACTATAAAAACAGAAAACCTCGCCGACACGTCTACACTGAAAATTAAAATCACAATTCTTCCTAATCCTACATTAGTTTAATCGGGCTTTGTACAATCCCACCCAGATCTATTAAAATGGAAATGACGAAGAGTTCCATCGATTCAATGGTGCAAACTGTATTATATTTAGTACCTGACGCAAAGAGCAATTTTACGGATTCAGGTGTAGGAGCTTGTAGTGTGTACAAATGTGAAGTAGAAGTAAATTTAAGCAAAAAAGGAATGATGAATACAATTTGAGAGTCGTTGGACGGCTTTCTCGTCAGACGTTTAGCAAAATCGTTAAGGAAAGATCAAGTGCAGAGAGCAATTTCTTTTTTTTAGTTTCCGCTTGGCAAGTCATACTATGAAACCGAAATGGTTTTAATGCATGAATAATTTATGTGAGGAACACAATTATTATGAGTGACACACCGACACTCCTTCAGTTTTGCCGAATGCTTGAGGAGAGCGGACGACTGTACACAGGCTACTGCGCAAAGGTAAGTTAGACGTTATTTTCTTTAAAACAAGGTATAAGTTCGGCTTCTAATGATACAACTCACCTTGTCTATCTTGCTTGTTCGAGATATCATAAAACCTGCTCAAAACCATCGTGTGGCTTGGTGCGTAAGGCGGGGAAGTCCCGAATTAAATTTCCCCGCTAGCACTAGTCTGCTAGCAGTCCAAGGGTGACTTGTTT
>JAHPZR010010706.1:0-10000 GCA_019787425.1 Platygyra sinensis | reverse complement strand
AAGTGTCACGAGCCGTGGGCCAAAAATTCTAATGAGTGGTTTTTGAGAAATAGGCTTATCTCTGCATTTAACTGGACTCTTTTGGCACCAAAGAAATAGCTGAGCTGAGCTGAGTTCAGTCTTTGCTTCGTTACCTTTTCTAACATACCTTTGTTATAAAAGAGTAAAACCATCAATTAATTTTGCTCATTTGTGAAGAAAAATAGTTAAGATACATTGAGCAAATAAAATGATCGCTGTAATGATGCCATGTTTGTTTTTATGCAATACTTGTGCGCGCACTGAATTGCTTTAGAAAGAGCGCGCGCGAAAACTCTGATCGGCCACCTTAGGTGGCTCCCTAGAATTCTACTGAGACTCAATAGCGCGCGCTACCATTGCCTGCCAAAGGTCAGTATTAATCGCGAGTTCAAAAATGACCCAAGTAACCCTAAGCAGAAACGAAATCACCTCAGCACTTGAAAGGCGTTAAATCACTTCGGTATAAGTAGCAATAGTTTCAAACTCCGTTCAAACGTGTTTAAGCCTAGGGCCAAAAAAAATATGACAAAAAGCTCTATAAATAACCGCTAAAAGAGCTCTAATTTACTCTTGCTTTTTCGCACGCGATACATGGCATCACATGAGCGTGCGCCAAAATGAATACCCACGCGCGATACCACGCGTGTTTTTCTAATTTTTGTGACGTCACGTGAGAAAATAAATGCTAAGTTTCTCGCGTTTCCTTCGGTAAATTTTTTTTTTTTTAATTTGGCTCAGTTGTAACCACATACAATTCCGATAAAATACCCTATTTTTGTTAAAATCTGTCAGAGCTAATCTCATATATTTAGAATAATGACAAATTACAGAATATTGGAAAAACCGTCTGAACAACCTAGACTTTTTACCAGTTCAAAATGTCAGGCAGTATCATTTCCATGATGTGGGGAAATATGAAAAAATTTCACCGGAGGAAAGTATAAATATTAAGGAGTTTAAGTCAAAATGAGGAATATATCTGTCTGTCATTAGATGAGATATTACCACGGTAACGGCCTTAATCCAAAAATTGACAACCAAAACATAAGCCTTATTTCAACAGTACCCATACTGGTAAATCTCTAAGATGAAAACTTTAAGAGAAATTAACTTGGTTTTCTTTCCTAACTCGCGCTCTATAGGAGGGTGTTTCGCAAAAACTCTAGGGAGCCACCTTAATCCGAAGGAGTTTTCTCTGTGACTGTTTTGCACAATTCGTTTTGCATCAGTGGAGTCCACACTGCAGCTGTCCCAAAGCACTGTTTTGTAGATTACGCAGACAGTTGCATGCCCCGCAGGATGGCTTTCAAAACCGTGGTCAGAACTGTTATATTGGAAATCAATGTTTTACACACTATTAGAGCAAGATTTATAGGAGTTATTTCTTGTTACTTTCAATGAGAATCATTCCACATTTATTCGTCGCGTGTGTCTGTGTTGTTATAAGTAATATTTTCTACTCATAGAAAAGCATTTTCGTTACTGTTATAATTTTGTATGTATATTAAGGTCCAGTCAGAGTATCCCATCTTGCCAAAGCTTATCTTTGTTCACATAGTATTAAGTAACTATACAGGTGGCTTAAACTCAGTATGTTTTCATCATTGTCGCTCTACGAGACATGTAAACAATACAAGAGGGTGCCATTAATAATCACATTACCGTCGTTGTAAGAGATCGTATGGGGAATATTGCGTTTGCTATAGAGAGTACGAAATTGGCAATAAAAAACATTTTTTCTCTTAAACTTGCGCAAGTTCTTTTCCTGTCATTTTTTTTTTTTTATAATTTTAAAGTGTTAAATGCGCCTTAGCGACCAATGAAGGCTTTTGTGAGTAGGATGGTTTTCTTCTTGGGGTGTTGGAACAGCAGTATTTTCCATACGATCTCTTACAATGAAGGTAATTACTAATCATGCGGCTTCTCATACTATATATTTGTCTCATAAAGTGATAACAAGGACATACTGAGCTTGAGCCACCTGTGAAGCGACTCGAGGGGTCTTCCTGCTCCCCCTCTTTCTTCCCACCCCCTACTAGATAGGTCTTTGCGGCTTGTCCCTAGCAAGATCGCCGGCATTAAATTGTACACCTGGGTGGAAAAGGTGCAAGGATATGATGTTATTTTACATGTATTTAAATAAAGTCTGATTTCCCAGATCATCTCAGTTTTTGCAGGGTTTAGAAACGAGGAGGCTATGAACAACCTAGAAGACATTTTACAAGTCATCTGTGTTGGCTTGGCTGTTGCTACTTTCCTTTCTAACACTGGTCGTGGTATCAAAGCCATTGAGGTCTGCACAGAATGTTTGATTTTCCTAAATACTAAATTGCCCAAAAAAGAATTCAAATTTTTCAATTTAGTTAAAATTGCTATATACAAAACCTTGTGCAAAGCGTACTGTATTGTAAATGATTATACAAATGCTACAAAATACTTCTGGAAACTTCTTGACCTTCATCGCGAGTGTGGTGAAACAGCAAATGAAGGAATTATCACGTTGTCACTGGCCCACATGTATGAAAAGCAATTCAAATACGCAGAAGCAAGAGAACTTTACAAGAGCGCCACGAAAATCATGAGAGAAATAGGGAACAGAAATGGAGAAGCATTCTCTTATGGAAAGTTTGGAATTATCTCATATTGTCTTTGTGAATTCGACAAAGCTAAAGAAAATCTTGAGAAAGCACTTGCGATCAGAATAGAAATTGGTGACAGAAAAGGAGAAGCAGCAGATCACGGAAACTTAGGAGCTGTGTTTAAATCTCTTGGTGAATATGGCAAAGCAAAAGAATATCTTGAGAAAGCACTTTCCATTAGCATAGAAATTGGTGACAGAGCAGGACAAGCAACAGGTTACGGAAACTTAGGAACTGTGTTTGAATCACTTTGTAAATATGGTAAAGCTAAAGAATACCTCGAGAAAGCCCTTGCCATTAGGATAGAAATTGGTGACAGAGCTGGACAAGCAGCAGATTACGGAAACTTAGGAACTGTGTTTCAATCCCTTGGTGAATATGAAAAAGCTAAAGAATATCTTGACAAAGCACTTGCCATTAGGATAGAAATTGGTGACAGAGCAGGACAAGCAACAGGTTACGGAAACTTAGGAACTGTGTTTATATCTCTTGGTGAATATGACAAAGCTAAGAAATATTTTGAGAAAGCACTTGCAATACAGAAAGAAATTGGTTCCAGACAAGGAGAGGCAGCAGTTTACGGAAACCTAGGAGCTGTCTTTCAGTCTCTTGGGGAATATGAAAAAGCTAAAGAATACCTTGAGAAAGCACTTGCCATTAGGATAGAAATTGGTGACAGAGCAGGACAAGCAGCAGATTACGGAAACTTAGGAACTGTGTCTCAATCTGTTGGTGAGTATGAGAAAGCTAAAGAATACCTTGAGAAGGCAATTGCCATCAAAGTAAAAATAGGCGATAGAGCAGGACAAGCAAAAAGTTACGGAAACTTAGGTGCTGTGTTTAAATCTCTTGGTGAATATGGCAAAGCAAAAGAATATCTTGAGAAAGCACTCTCCATTAGCATAGAAATTGGTTACAGAACAGGACAAGCAGTAAATTACGAAAACTTAGAAGCTGTGTTTCAATCTCTTGGTGAATATGGCAAAGCTAAAGAATACCTTGAGAAAGCACTTGTCATTAGGATAGAAACTGGTGACAGAGTGGGACAAGCAGCAAATTACGGAAACTTAGGAGTTGTGTTTCAATCTCTCGGTGAGTATGAAAAAGCTAAAGAATACCTTGAGAAAGCACTTGCCATCAGGATAAAAGTTGGTGACAGAGCAGGAGAAGCAGCAAATTACGGAAACTTAGGAACTGTGTTTCAGTCTCTTGGTGAATATGGAAAAGCTGAAGAATATCTTAAAAAAGCACTTGCCATTAGGATAGAAATTGGTGACAGAGCAGGACAAGCAGCAAATTACGGAAACTTGGGAACTGTGTTTCAGTCTCTTGGTGAATATGAAAAAGCTGAAGAATATCTTAAAAAAGCACTTGCCATTAGGATAGAAATTGGTGACAGAGCAGGACAAGCACTAGATTACGGAAACTTAGGAACTGTGTTTCAGTCTCTTGGTGAATATGAAAAAGCTGAAGAATATCTTAAAAAAGCACTTGCCATTAGGATAGAAATTGGTGACAGAGCAGGACAAGCAGCAAATTACGGAAACTTAGGAACTGTGTCTCAATCTGTTGGTGAGTATGAGAAAGCTAAAGAATATCATGAAAAGGCAATTGCCATCAGAATAAAAATCGGCGACAGAACAGGACAAGCAGCAGGATACGGAAACTTAGGTGCTGTGTTTAAATCTCTTGGTGAATATGAAAAAGCTAAAGAATACCTCGAGAAAGCCCTTGCCATTAGGATAGAAATTGGTGATAGAGCTGGACAAGCAGCAGATTACGGAAACTTAGGAACTGTGTTTCGATCTTTTGGTGAATATGAAAAAGCTAAAGAATATCATGAAAAAGCACTTGCCATTAGGATAGAAATTGGTGAGAGAGCACGACAAGCAGCAAATTACGGAAACTTAGGAAATGTGTTTGTATCGCTTGGTGAATATGACAAAGCTAAGAAATATTTTGAGAAAGCACTTGCAATACAGAAAGAAATTGGTTCCAGACAAGGAGAGGCAGCAGTTTACGGAAACCTAGGAGCTGTCTTTCAGTCTCTTGGGGAATATGAAAAAGCTAACGATTATCTTGAAAAATCACTTGCCATCAGCACTAAAATTGGTGACAGAACAAGACAAGCAGGAGATTACGGAAGCTTAGGAACTGTTTTTCATTCTCT
Organism: Platygyra sinensis; assembly: GCA_019787425.1. NCBI lineage: Eukaryota > Metazoa > Cnidaria > Anthozoa > Scleractinia > Merulinidae > Platygyra > Platygyra sinensis. Next base: position 5,170 of record JAHPZR010010706.1, on the reverse strand, counting down.
TGGTCAGTACGACAAATCTAAAGATTATTTTGACAAAGCACTTGCGATAAGGATAGAAACTGGTGACAGAGCAGGAGAAGCAGCAGATTACAGAAACTTAGGAACTGTGTTTCAGTCTCTTGGAGAATGGGGCATAGCGAAAGAATATTTTGAGAAAGCACTTTCAATTAGCCGAGATATTAGAGACCTTGAGCAAGAGATTCAATGTCTTTACAACCTTACGGAGGTGGAGCTATCCCAAGGGAAGATCCAGGAGGGGTATGACTATCTGCTCTTGAGTATGCACAAAAGCGAAAGTTTGCGTGGTTTTCTAAGAGACAACGATCAGTTTAAGATATCGTTTTCTGACTTTCACGACTTTCCTTACCAGACTCTTAGTTTAATGTATTGTTTTTCTGGGAATTCCAACAAAGCCCTTTATGTTCTCGAGCTGGCACGAGCCAGAGCCTTGGCTGATTTGATGACGAGTCAGTACTCCGTTAAATGGGAAATGTCAGCTAACCCGTCCTCATGGTTTGGCATTGAGAATATTATGACAAAAGAAAGTAACTGTTCATGCCTTTACATTTCTTATAATCCTCAATTTGTCTTTTTGTGGGTTCTTAAAACAAGCGGTGCCATTCATTTTCGAACAATAAGAGTAGACGAGAATATTGCTGCTGTAAGATTACTTGGCAGTTTCGACGAATTCCTTGTTAAAAGCTTTAGAAGTTTTGATATTTCACCTGAAGAAGATTGTGAAGATCGAGCTTTAAATGCTTTTGATTGGGGATCAAGTTCTCGCTCGGAAAATGGCTTTGCGTCTTTGCGACTTCAAGAAAATGGCGATGAAAGGAATGAATACCCCGAATCCCCCCTTAGTTTGTGTTACAGAGTACTCATCGCACCCGTAGCGGACTGGCTTAAGGAGCGCGAAATCATCATTGTTCCTGATCGCTCCTTGAACCAAGTTCCATTTGCCGCATTAATTGACGACGACGGAAAGTATTTATCTGAAACATTCAGGATTCGCATCGTTCCTTCTTTGACGACTCTCAAGCTCATTCAGGACAGTCCAGCAGAATATCATTATCAGAATGGAGCCCTAGTAGTGGGAGATCCAGATGTTGGTAGAGTACGTTACAATGGAAGGAAAATGAAGTTTTCCAGGTTGCCTTGTGCAGGAAATGAAGCGGTTATGATTGGGCAGCTACTGGGTGTACAGCCTTTGTTAGGACAGGACGCCACAAAGCAGGCGGTACTTGAAAGGTTACCTTCAGTGGGCCTGGTACACTTTGCTGCACATGGTAATGCCGAAAGAGGAGAAATTGCCCTTTCGCCCGTTCGCTCTACTAACGGGATTCCAAAAGAAGAAGATTATCTTTTGACGATGCCTGATATTGCACAAGTCCAGCTGCGAGCTAAACTGGTGGTACTTAGCTGCTGTCATAGTGCACGTGGGCAGATCAGAGCCGAGGGGGTTATTGGAATCGCTCGAGCGTTCCTAGGATCTGGTGCACGGTCAGTACTGGTGGCACTTTGGGCAATAAGCGACCGTGCAACAGAGCAGCTGATGTGGCATTTCTACGAGCATCTTGTTCGCGGGGAGAGTGCCAGTGAATCTCTACATCAGGCCATGAAATGGACGAGAGATAACGGCTTTGCCAAGGTTAACGAATGGGCACCATTCATGCTGATTGGAGATGACGTAACATTTGAGTTTGGAAAACAGGAAAAATAAGACTACTTTTTCTTGAATGCAAACATTTGATATTACCTTGATTTAAGCCAATGGCCTTTAACGTAAACCTGCTTTTCAATATAAATACATGTACACATGGCGAGACTATATCGTGGTAGCGTATTTTGCAACGGGGCTTCACGCATTTGACTATAAGATGGCCAGCTCTAGATTTCTATCCGCTCATTCGCCAATCGCCAGCTATCAGAGCTGTCTCAGACCGGGGACCATCAAATTTTCCTCAAATTAGCATTACCCACTCATCGACTGATCAAACAAAGAGTGGTGTTTTTATTTCAGAAACTTCACGTAAATAACAAATTGAATTTTTGTTTTAGAGATGGTCTAGCTTTGTGTGCCCTCTATCAATTTTTAGACGGCGTGGTTTAGGTTCCTTATAAGAAACAGGAATATAAATCTTGCAAGTCCTGTACAAAGTTTTTACTAAGAAAAATATTCCGCGTGAGGCTTATATGCAGATGTAAAGTAAAAAACGCATTCGAAACTAATTTCAGTTTTTCCAAATTCGACATTTTCCGCAGAAATTGCTATTTTTGTTGATTAACGGGGGAGACCAAATACATTGGCTGAGTTTTTTACAAATCTGGAGGAGTGAGAAAATGAGACATCAAGAATTCCTGTTTTCTGCGGAGTGATTTCTACTGTCCGCACAAATTAGCTATTATAGTACGCTAAGCCGGAGTAAAAAGTTTTTTACATCATTTTGCTGAAGTAAGATTCTACTTATACAGGTGCAATTCAGGGGTCCGAAATTCGGACCCTCGCGAGTGCGTAAGAAATATCTCTTCAAAGTGATACTGTAAAATATAGGGGTCCGAAAATTCGGAGAATGAGTAAGAGGACGAGACAACAAGAGATTTTCTTTTGTGTAGAATGATTTTTATTATATTTCACTGATATTATCTAGGGATCCGAAATTCGGACCCTCGCGAGCGCCAACAACATAACATCAAAGTGATACTTGACTGATAATTTAGGGGTCTGAAATTCGGACCCTCGCGAGTCCACCAAGAACAAAACATCAAAGTGATACTTAATAATTCAAGGGTCCGAAATTCGGACCCTCGCGAGTCCACCAAGAACATAACATCAAAGTGACACTTGAAAATTCAGGGGTCCGAAATTCGGACCTTCGCGAGTCCGCCAAGAACCTAACATCAAAGTGATACTTAATAATTCAGGGGTCCGAAATTCGGACCCTCGCGAGACCACCAAGAAGGTAACTTCAAAGCGATACTTAAAAATTCAGGAGTCCGAATTTCGGACCCTCGCTTTTATTCCCCCTAATATCCATTGGTCCGAAATGGGGCCCGTTTCTCGAAAGCCCGAAAACTTTTCGGGCCCGTAAAGCCATTTTTAGTTCATCTGTATCTAAAAACGGAGAAGTGTATATGCCTGAAACTTCTTGTATGGAAGGAACCTCTGATCATATTAAGAATATGTGAACAAAACAGCTCCGTAATCGTAAGGTTTCAGATTTTGCTATGGCTTTACCGACCCGAAAAGTTTTCGGGGCTTTCGACAAACGGGCCCCATTACTATTAAACGAAACCCGGCCCTGGGGCCCGTTTCTCGAAGCTCCCGGTAATTACAGGGCGCGTTAAGCTGTTTTGTTTTCCGTTGCAGTCAAGAGTTTGAAAAGTTTTGAATATTATACAGTTAAGTTATTAGCTAAAGAAACAAAATGGACTTTATTAGAGTTGAGAACACACCCTACTTTTCTTAAGATTTTGATTTCAAAATCTGATATCGGGCCCGTTAAGTTACCTGGTCTTTCGTGGAACGGGCCCCTGGAATCACTTTGTCAAAATGTTTTCAAATCCAGTATAAATCACATTCAAAACAAAGTTAAAGCAACCACAATATTACTAATTTATACTTTCCGCATTCCGTTTGTTTAAATTCACGGTAAATCAATGACACAAAAACTGTAAGCTTTCCTTACGCTAGTACGCAGACGTCATTTGTTTCGTCAAGCGCGCAGTCTCATTTCACAAACCATGGTAATGTTACTATTAAGGCGATCGATACTAGCGAGTTCTATTTCGATAAGTTTATATCGAATCAAAGTTACATTAGAATTACAAAGCAAACAACAATCGATAGCGAATACATTAGCCAACATTGACACATGCTGCACGTATTTTAAAAAAGAAGTCATTAACAAACGTAACTGACAAGTTAGGTCTACAAAAAAATTACAGCGCGCCGAGAACAGACTCGGCCACGCAATTTAATTGAAGCCGTAACGCGCTAACCACGGCGTTTTATACTCCTTTTTATCAGGTCTACTTTAACTCAGCGATCAGCTTGGCTGCCAGAAGCCAAGGTAACCGTCAAATTCTTCTAAATGCAGCAGAAATAAAATTTTCACGGTTTATGGAACTTTCAACTGAGGATTGTTGACGTAAGAAAAATTAGAAGATCAAACAGTCATAATTTTAATAAGGCGAAAACTTATCGCTGCTAAAGATACAGTTGTATATTTCATACCCGAAAAGGAGATTCCATCCTCTATGCTAACGACCTCCAGCACAACGTCGTTTTCTTGATTCGAGGCCTTTGGACGATGAGTTGCCATCAGTCTTCTATATTATCCTCATCTCCGCCACGTGTGGGATATCGGCTTCACCGCGCACTTCATTTGCTATTGTTGAAGTAGAAGCCTCGATGTCTTCGAGTCGTCGAATAGAACTTTCGCCCGAGTTGGTACGGACCGAGTAGAGTTTGTTGATTTCCTTATTGAATTCAGACACCCATCTGCTCTGATCTGTCTCCTACACTTTGATACGTGTTGAACCTTGTAAGTTTCAGATGGCACTTTGAATGGGACCCGTTAGCTGCCGGTTCGAAGTAAAACTGCATAACAGTTTTTAAAGCAATAAAATCTAACTATGCAAACGATCGAACATCGTGTGGAGAATTTGAAAAAAAAAATTGTATCGTTTGAAAGGTCGGCTCTTTCCAGCAAGGTATCCTTTCCTTTGACTGTTGATTTCTCCACACGCAATACTTTTTCGTATTTTTTATGCTGTTTTTGTTCTTCTCCGTCCAGATAAATGCAAGCTTTTCCATTTTCCATTTTGATCGACCACAAATGAGCCGGAGGCATTCTGCTTTCGTTTTTGGGATCTTCTACTGTAAAGTTGGCGCAAAACCTCTTCACGGACGTTACAAAAGCAACCTCTAGGGCAGGCGCGGCATTGATTACAAACATTGCGGTCGGCGTTAACGGAAAGAAATATTATACCCTTAAGTTGCCCCACGCAACGGTCTCTTTTTATTGCCGTTGATCCATTTCAGCTACAAAGTAATCGAGTTTTTTTGTGTTTCGAACCCGAAATAACACGGATGCCTACATGAGAAAGCGTGAAATTTAAAGAAAAACATATTTTCACCCGGAAAATTTGGCGGAATAAGAAATAGCGA
>JAHPZR010010704.1:42500-50000 GCA_019787425.1 Platygyra sinensis | reverse complement strand
GTTAGACTAGTACTAGCTATCTGCAAGCCAGTCTGGTCATGGGTATAATTCTAACCTCGAACAAGATTAGCCTCCTCATGGCCTCCTACACAGACGGCTGTGGAGAAGGAAAAATGCATGACAAACCCCAAGAGCCTCTGCCTAGGAGGCTAAAAGAGGGGGTTGTGGGATTCTGGCCCTCAGACTCTTCCGATGCCATTGCCTTTCAACGGTAGAAGCAGCAGTGATTAGAGAACTCCACGTGGCTGACCAAGCCGTGGTCTGAACAGAAACCAATGATATACCTAAGCCACATGCTGTGCCCTGTTTACAGGCACTCATTGCAGGCTTTATGGATTTTGTATGAAATATTTTGAAGGCCTTTTTGGGTGGGGATATGTAATGAACAATAACATGATAAATAATCGTGTAAGACCATAAAGTCCCGAAATGTTGATATTATTTATTTGCATGACTAGCGTGACATCGTCAACTACGTCACGCAATACGTGACACGTAATGTTTTGCAGCCTCTCAGGAAATAAGACAAACATAATGAACACAAGGATAATGAGGTAATGATGTTTACATTCTGAAGCCAAATAAATCGACACAGGCAGTCTTTACTAAAACTCTGAAAGATCCACAGAAGTCGTTAGACTGATTATGAAACCCCAACTGAAAGGCTGACTCGCGCGCGACCGGACGTCTGAAAAGGGCAACCTCCGCTCAGCCTTTCAATAGGCCTTATCATTCGGCGCCATCTTGACGGGTAGGTAAAGCGGTCAGAAATTTTTAATAGTGTTTGTGTGGGAATCCGATGGCAAATAACTTTTTCCAAAATTGAATTTTAGGCAATTTATGAATCACAGGGTTAAAATACTGAGCAGAAGATTGTATTCACCAAGTTTGAAGGATGTAGCTTGGCTAGAACGCGCTCAATTAATGTTTCTAATTTTCCATACATTTGTCTGTAAATTAAGCAGGGTAGAAGGGGGAAAATTAGAAAAATAAACTGAGCGTCTTCTATCCAACCTATATTCTTTAAACTTGGTGAATACAATCCTCTACTTAGTATTTTAACGTTGCGATTCATAAATTGCGTAAAATTCAATTTTGGAAAAAGTTACACTGCTGATCCTGATCTAAACCAAGATCGCTTCACTCCGCTGCTGTTTGTTCAAATGGTCCTTGCAGTACAGTTTATCCCTGAGACTGAGTGACTGGTTTAAACAAATTCAAGCGAAGAGAAATTTAGCATAGTTATAAAATAATCTAAAACCATACGCGACCGTAATAGGAACTTAAAGAGCAGACCAAAAACTCACACTACATTGCAATAATAGTGAGTTTAAAAGCATGACGTTTACGGCAAACGGCGAACGGCAAAGGTCACCGCTGATTTTCTATTCTATTCTTGTAATCCTTAAATAAATCATACAAAAATAGAACTATTCACTGCAAATACAATTATTTTGATTTTACTGTACAGAGAGCTGAAGACAGACGGCAAAAGTTTCATTTCTGCCGTTTGCCGTAAACGTCATGCTTAACCTCTCTAATATATCACAAATTAAACATTCCCGCAAGCAGAGAACAATAAACCTACTACGCATGCGTATGAGAAATAAACAAAAATTAAATGTTCTTTAAACAAACCTGCTACGAGATTGTGAACTTAATTTGATGATCGCTGCCTTTTACAACTTGTTCGGAACAAAATCTTGTGGGTTACGCGGAAAAAAATCAGAATCCTCGATCCGCTTACCATAAGTGTGAGGAATTTGCTGGCGATCAATATATAAAGGGGACAAGTCGCCTCAGTTAACCGGAAGCGTAGGGTGCTATTACGAATATCTCCATGGCATCGCCTTCGTGGCTGATCTGGTGATATCCGTAACAGCTCTGGTTCGGTACCCTTCTAGGACGCCAATGCCAACCCAGCTTTCCATATCTAGTCACTCCCGATGCCTCGCGCACGGTCGAGAGACACTTTCACAAACCTCCACTGGAGTGTTTCGGTATAAACGTATCCTCGTTTCACTCACCAAAATCTGTAGGATACTGACTTAGTCAGTGACTCGCTTCCAGTGGCACTGCAAGTAGCAGTGTGCCATTCTTTTTGACTTTTTGAGGTAAGAGATATAAAATAAGGACGTGTTTTTCTTGAGCGATGACTTTTGCTCTGTCTCTGCTCAATTTTATATTTCGTATTATTTACATATTTTCGGTGCTATTTTGGACGACACTTAACATGTAAATGGCTTTTGATCGATGGCAGGATGGTTCCTTCATGGTCCCTCCATTAACTATGGTTCCTAGAATCTAATCGGTGTGAATACATCGAGCTACAAATTAAATTTTAGCAGAAGCATAGTTAGAGTTACCTCTTCTCGCCATGTCGGCACGCCGTCAATGGAGACGGTGTACTGTACGTCGAATTGCTACCACAAAAATGAAAAATCTACCTCATTAGCTTCTTATGGAGCGACAACAAATACAGCGCAATTGTTAATTTGGAAATCTATTCTCCTTCTCCTCTAAATTTTCTCCTGTAATATTTATCGCTTTTGTACTCTGAATCGAAGGTGAAAAACATACCCTACCCGACAGGGCAGTAAAACACTTAGAGGACTGGGACCTACTTTGCGCCTGCGTGTTTCTCATTATTCCTCTTTCTCTATCCAACATGTCGAAGAGAGGTAAGAATTGTGAATGTTGCGTAGCGTAATCGGGTTGCATCGGCTGTTGAATACTCGTCTTAACCGTAGTTCTAGGTCATGTGCAAAGTTCAATAAATATCTATTGTGTTTATCCTATTATTTTGTAGTAAATCGTTGATTTCTTTAGCAAATTTACACGACAAAAATCAATGTGTTTCTGAGATGTTCGATAATATATCGATGCACACATCATATTCTTGCTTTAGTTTGTACTCAGTTTAATAATAATAATAACAGCTTTATCCAACATTTTGCGAAACCCAAGGGCTGCTGGTAGTCTCCAGTCTTCTCGAAAATGATATTTGATTTGTCTGTTCTTCGGAAATGAGTAGCTTATTGCCTTCTGAAGCTGTTGGGGTTTGCAGATTTAAAAGCGTTGTATAATTATATCGGAATCGGAGACGCGGCGTATGGAAACAAGATTTATTATCATTTTATGTATCGGAAAGGGAATGTGTAGATTACATAAAGTAAGAAAAGCTGCAATAATTCAGTCATTACAAATGAATTCTCAAACTAGATTTCATGTCTGCCTTGTTCTAGGACGTGGAGGTTCTTCTGGAGGGAAGTTTCGTATTTCGCTGGGTCTGCCAGTAGGTGCAGTAATAAACTGTGCCGACAACACAGGAGGCAAAAACCTGTATATTATTGCAGTAAAGGGAATCAAGGGTCGTCTTAACAGATTGCCTGCTGCAGGATCAGGAGATATGGTGTTGGCAACAGTCAAAAAAGGAAAGCCAGAACTTAGGAAAAAAGGTGAGAATTTTAACCTTGTTATATTTGATTTGCAAGAGTGTGCTATGGAATCAGGGTGTGTGCCATTGATGAAAACAGCCTGGTATCTATTTGAGAGATAGGATTTAAACCACTCTAAGCTTTGTCTGTGAACTCCCATATACTCTTGTTTAGTCAGTAGGGGATTGTGATCGACTGTATCAAAGACCTTCTTGAGGTCTAAAAACAAAACGCTGTTAATCAATCCTCTGTCTATTTTAACACACCACTGGTTCGTAAGGTCAAGGAGCGTAGCAACCGTGGAGTTGAGGGATCTGAATCCAGACTGGCATGGATCTAAAATGTTCTTCCTGCTTTAAAAATCATGAAGCTGCTCATAAATAACCTTTTTAAAAATTCTTGCTATGGAAGATGGAACTGAAATAGGTCTATAATTATCACTTCATTCTCCTGTTTTATATTTAACAAATTGACATCAGTTTTTTATGCATCTGTCCTGTGATTGATCATGAATTTCATCATAACATTGTCAAAGTAGTGTGGATCCACGAGGCGATAGCCGAGTGGATCCGCAGATTACTTTGACAATGTTATGACTAAATACATTGTCAATAACAGGACCTGTAGACGCATTAAAAACTGACATAAATTTGTTTTTTTTACGATAACAAATTGTTGAGTTGCCCGCTCTCGCTCGCTGACGCGTCGCATGAATTTCAAATTCATGTGTCTGTCCGCATATGGACAATAAAATTAACCAATGAGCGCGCGTGAATTTCTGCAGTTATCGTAAGAATAATAGATAGATTGAAAAGATCAGTTAATTGTCTGTTAATAATCGGTGCAGCCAACTTAAAGACCTTGTTAGAGATTTGGTCTAAGCCAGTTGCCCTCGCGATATCGGTTTTCAACAATGAGTTCAATACTCCAGATGGATTAATCTCAGTGAGTTGGAAAGCTGACGGTTCTTACCTCAAGTAGTCTTCAGGATTCACAGAAGAAGTACATGTAGGAAGTTTTTCAACAAGGTCAGAACCAATTTGAGTGAAATGTTTGTTGAGATGATCTTTGATGTTCTTAGCATTCGTCAAGGTTTCTCAAGACGACCGTTGAATTTCACTAATCTCAGTAATAGCAGATTTCTTACTCATCAAGTCATTTAGAGTCTTCCACGTACTCTTTGGGTCGCCAAGATTGGCATTTAACTTGTTTTGTTAGTAATTTGGTTTCGCACTCTCTATAGCATAATTTACTCTTTTTTCCTCGCCTTTTTGAAAGATAACCAATCAATTTGCAAGCCCGTCACTGCTTTCCTTTTAGGCACTTGCTTATTTAGGGTATTTAAAAACACACTCTTCCATTTGCTCCATGCTTCATTGCCACAATTTATTGTGTCAATGACAGGCCACCGGGCATTCTTGAGATCTATTTTGAAAGAATTTGCCTTAAAATGCTTGAAGTATCAGGTTTCAATATATTTCAGGCTCTTCCTTGCAATACCTATTTTTATCACCACATAGACATACATACAAACGTACATACATACCCTTGAATTTATTTTTTTAAATTGAGTTGCATTTACCATTTTTGACTTTTAAAAATGTGAAAATCTATAGTGAGGCAACAAACTGGCCAACTTGGATATATCAATCTTCTAACATGCTTCAGAAGCTTTCAGGACAAACTTGTATATTTGGTGATATTTTCTTTGTAACCAAGTTTCTTTTGGGAATTGAGAAACAAAATAAACTTAAACATTTGTAATCTAGTCCTGAAAGCCTGGGAGCCATGATAGAATATTGATATATTGATTCTCCCACCCCCCCCCCCCCCCCCTATTTAACAATTAGACTATGAGCCCAAGTTTTCTACAAGCAGATAGTCAATGAGGCACAGCCGAGTTGACTATCGCTCGTAGAAAACTAGGGCTCGTAGTCTAATTGTTAAATGGGGGAGGGGGGGGGGGGGAATCAATAGATCAATATTCTATCATGGCTCCCAGGCTTTCAAAACAACGCGTAGAAAACGCGTAGAAAAGATGTTTTATTATGTTACATTGGGTTCAAACATGATGCGTGATGTGCACTGATGCGTAACTGTTGACTATCAGCAGATAGTCAACGGTAATATAGCCAATCAAATTCACGGATTCACAATAGACTACGGTAAATTTATACTGATAACTGTTTAAGTGCCTATGAAGTAAAAAAAAATAACTGCTGCTTATTTGAAAGACTTTTCAAAGTAAAGGAGAATGGCGTTTTTCTTTTTGGAATATCTTTTTTCGTTTTTGAGATATTTACGTTTTTGTATTATGCAAATGAGGAAAGTGATGATGTCGTAGGTGGTTTCTTTGAAACGGTACAAGACTTAATCAAGAATATCTCCAGAAATATTGGAGCAGTGTTCAGTTCTTCAGTGACCACTTATAATTTATGTTAACTTATTGAAACCCCTGTACAGTGCATGAAACCTCCATGTACAGTACATGACATTTCACTTAGTTGTGTGTGATTTTTTATCTTTTCTTGTAAGTTTTTTTGTGTCCTATTCCTTAGTGATGCCTGCTGTGGTCATTAGACAACGGAAGGCTTTTAGAAGGAAGAATGGGCTGTTCATTTACTTTGAGGGTAAGCCACAGACTTCTTTGATTTTCGAAAATCGTTCATCGATCTGTTTTTTCCAATACTTTGTTGCTTATCTAGAAGACAAGGCAATAAACAGCGCTTATAAACATTGAACTCCTTAGCTCTTTTCTGATTGGCTGAAAGTGTACAGTGAATTTTTGAAATCAGCACCTGTGACATCTTAAAGGGGCATTGTCACGCTATTTGACAACTTTATAAAAAGCTAGAAGGTGCCTTCGCATCAGTTGAATTCCAAAACTAATGATCTAGTTTTGTTTTCGAAGACTATTTGAAGGTACTGAAACTGTTTCCTGTTGCCTGTCGCTGTGGATGGCATGGATGGAAATGGATTGAAATTTGAAAAAATTGGCCAATGTTTTCAAGTTCGATTCCACGAGTTCCAAAAATCCTCAAAAAATTTATTATGGTTAGCCCTCTCTGATAAAATTCATTTGATGTCTTTGTTGTGGCCTTACAGAAGCTTTTTGTTTATGATTAAAGCCTTAAAGTAATGATTTTAGCACAGAATTGACCTAAAACAGCAAAATCCTCATGACAATGCCCCTTTAACTGCAGATTATACAATAGTCATGTCAAGGACACTCGAGGTCATGGGTAATCATGTCAGGTTAGCGCGCTTGTGTTTCCTCCCCTTAGTGAAGAAGTTGAATGTATAATAAAACAGTTACTAGATTTGGTTTTTGAGATATCCACAATAATCAAGTCGAGGTAAGGGTTATCAGTCTCAGCCTTCCGCTTTGCCTGATAACCCTAACACTCGACCTTGATTATTCTGGATATCACAAAAACTTCATCCATTAATTGTTTATAAACAAATTTGAAGGATTAATTTCCTTTGATTGCATCTGACTGGACTTACTGAAGTGTCTTGCAAGGTGTGTGCAAATGACTATAACTGAAACTGTTTCCCTTTGTTTTCATTAAACATCATATTTCCTAAGAATGACACCTCCTAACTGCTGTACTGTTAACCTTAACTTTTAAGGTTTTTAGAGACCGTAGGGAGCAGACGTTTAACAATTTGCACAGTTTTTTTTACAACCCTTCTGGGGTAGGGAAAAAGTCAGAGCACTGAGTCAAATGCCTTGTGTATTATCCGTTGTGGATCATCAGATAGAGTAGCCTCTTCCAGGCGTTCAGTTAGTTGGAAGCAGCACGATGATCGGCGGCGCGCAAAAAAAAATAAAGAAAAGCGTGGGAGAGGAAGTCTGCCGCGCTTTTCTTTATCTTTTTCGCGTGCCGCCGATCATCACGCTGCTCCCAACTAACTGAACGCCTGGAAGAGGCTACAGATAGAGGATTAATCATTCATTTGCACCTGCTTCGGATCTTTGAAAAAAAAATTTGTCAAAAATTTAAATATTTTTGTCTATCTTGTATAACTCTGATCCCACCATACACACATTACTTTGCAT
>JAHPZR010010704.1:20000-25000 GCA_019787425.1 Platygyra sinensis | reverse complement strand
GAGATTTCAGGGACAACACCAGGTCACCTCTGATCACGTGCAACAGCGATCCACATTTTCGCGGGTAACAGTGAACTGTTTCCCGTTTGACGTCATAGTTTTCGCAACGTTGCCCACTCATGGCATTTGGCGGGAAACAGTTTCACTGTTAGATGTCATGTGACCATGAACTACCCAATGAATGGGCGCGCTGTAGCGGGGAAAACAATCTCTATTTTAAATTTAATTCGTTGCTTGCCATAAATATTAAAGGTAAGAGAGGATCAATTCAATGGAGACGTCCTAGAATCCCATGCATCGACTGTTTGTCTTTCATTCAGTGCCCCTCTACAACCGTCAGACCAACGATTAAGACACTCAAACACACGTTTATTATTGTCTTCACCTGACTCCATCTTGCCTTACCATATTTGTATTTGAATAAACTGACATTTCTGCTAAACCTCATGCTTCAAGTTTGTCTCTTGTAGACTCGAACACACAAATTAACACACCTGCTATGACCCAGTCACAGGATTGAAAGGGAAGGATAAATAAGAAAATGATAGCGGTGATAAGGAGCCTGAAACAGTCTTAAAACTAAAGGGATATAAGAAGATAAAAGAACAAATTACACAACTACTCTCGCTGTTTATCGTCATTGTTTTATACTACTCACACTTTGCACAGGTGCAAACGTCATTTAAATAAACGCTCTCGTGTTTCATGATAAAATTAGTTTCTAAAAAGTAATCTTCAAAGCATTCAATTTGAAAAAATCATATGATATGAACAAATGATTTTTATAGCAGGAGAAAACTTCACGACTCTGCAATGCAAACTTTTAATACTTATAATAATAACAATAACAGTAGTAGTAATGATAATAATAATAGTAATAATAATAATAATAAATAATAGGCTTTATTTAAAGAGAGAAAACACTTAACAGTAGTCCTAAGACACTGATGATCTCGTGGCCCTGAAAACAATTTCAAATATAAATACAACAACTAATAACAATAAACTATACCATTACCAAGGAAAATTTTCAGGTAAAATATAATGAATATACAATTACAGTCTAAGGAGCATTGCAGCCTTTTGTTCAGCTAGAAAAGATTTAAAAACATTATGCTTAAAACTTGTTAGCGAGGGTTACAAGAGCGTTACAAGAGGGTTTACTGTTATGTTACAGATAAACTTATTGGCATAGTTGTTCAAAGTTGTAAAACTAAAACTGAGACGTGAAATAAATTTGTTGTCTTTTGGGCCGAAACCTATATCTCTAACAAAACGCCGATCTAAAGATGGCTTTTTAAAATTTTTTTTTTTAATTTTTGCTAGCGCTTAGCTTGCCTTCGTTCGTAGTTCGAATTTCTTTGTGTTTTTTTTCCTATTATTTCCTTTAATAATAATATTAATAATAATAATAATAATACCAATAATAATAATAATAATAATAATAATAATAATAAAAATAATAAATGAATAAATTGTTGTTTATATAACACATTTGCGCGGCAGTATTGTTTGGCGAAAATGTTTAAATTAAAACTCTGACAAGGAGCAGTCGCTTTAAGATATAGTATACACTGAATGAAACTCAAAGTAGTTTTAAATTAAAGTTTCTTAACCCCACGTTCCAGGCCGACTAAAGTGTTACCGAGCAGATTTTGTAGTTTTTTTTTTATAGCAAGTCTAAGGAAAACATCGTTCTTCGGGCCACTTCATCATTTTGTATCGCTTGTCAGGCGATTATACTCTCCCTACAATACGTATTCACGTCGTATTTATGTAAATCGGTCGGTATTTTCTCATTACAGCTTAAGTAAACTCCTTTGTTATAGATAAGTTGGGTGACTTCAGCTGTTGGGGACGACAAGTACAAAAGAATTAATTATATAGCTCAATTTATTTGTTTGTGCAAAGATTTGTATTTCTAGGACTTTCTATGCTAAGAAATATTTTAGAAAGACCAATAAACGGAAAGAAAGAAAGTTATCATTTTAAGCTAAGTTTCTGTCGAAAATCACTTATGTTTTCGTTAAAAGAATCACCCGAAATTAAGGCCCAAGTCCGGGAGTAGAGAACAAAGGATTGAGAAAGTGTTAGGCATGTGACGGAAAAGTCAGATTTAATGAGCTCTGGAAAACCGTCAATATGCGACCCTGAGGCTAGAAATGTGAGCTTTCCACAGTCTAAAACAAACTATTTTCTACAAGAGATTGTTTTATCCGGACGCACAACAGCTGAAATCACAATTTGGTAGTTGAGTTAGCTTACTAGATAAATTTAAAATGAACGTAAGTAGAGCTGCGGATCTTAATTTTCTAAATTCTAGTTGTATGTCCCGATTCACAGTTTCAAGGAAAATTACATCCGAACCAAGATAAAAACGAAAACCCACAATATCCCAATATCACTGAATCCCCAATACATACCCAAAAGGAAGAACAAATTGAAAATGAAAGTGATGAAATAGATAACTTGATACGATTGACTTTAACACAAAGTCTTGTAAGTCACGAATAAATAAAGCTGTCTCGAATAAATGTTTCGATTGCTATCAAAAAACTAATGAATGACATATGGGGTTTATTCGTAAAATTCGTTCCTGAAATATAATGATCTTTGAACAAAATTTGTGCGTTTACAAATCCAAATCAACGTCATTGGGTTTTAATGCATAAATTCATATGATATGAATTTATCCATTAGTTTGATATGATATGAATTTATCCATTAGTTTTTTTTTTGTTTACTGAGAACAAACTCGGTTAAGAAACCTTCGAGTTACGAAAGCAAAAATTTCTAACTCGCTTACTCGAGCGAGGCTGCCCTAGAGAACTCGCCGAAAATATTTTAGCCGAAGTAACTGAATCCTCATTACGAAACGAGGCTCTACAAAACAAAACAAAAACATCCAGAAATGTTTTGCCTTTCATCAGGACTTTCAACCCAGCTAAGCCTAACCTAAAAAAGGTTCTTATGAAACATTGGCACCTTATAACTGAGAGCAATAGACTCGGTCAAATATATTATGAACCGCCAATTGTCGCCTACCGGAAGAACAAGTCTCTTAAAGACTTTCTCGTCAGAGCTAAAAACATTTAACAACAACATTTTGGAGTTATAAACGGTAAGGGTCGAGTGACAATATCACAAAACAAAATAATCCTAATCGTGTACCTTAAATTCTTAAAGCTATTAAATTGAACCCTAATACTGCCCGAAATAAGAAAAGAACAACAAAATAGTTAAAGTTAAAATCCCTCGGCCGAAAATACCCTTACAATATCTGAGAATATAGCTCAAGAAAAGAATGACTGAAGGTATAACCGGGTGTCATCAGTTCCTGTGCTGATAAAAAAAAGAATAATTTATTTTAAGAGAGTCTTAAGTCCTTCACGGTAGATTCGACTGAAAATTAAACAAATGCAAGGATTTGTGGCACAATTTGCGCGAGTCATTAAAAAGGCAACAGTAATAAAGTATTGGAAGCCGCAACTGGACTTTATGCCCGATGCAAAGACAAACGAGCCGATAGAGTAGGGCAGCCAACATATTGCAAACCCTACCACAATAGCAATGGCCATCTTCAACACGCTTCGTTCCCTTTGTTGGCGTTGCTGTCCAGCGTTGACCGAGTGCTCGCCTGGAATCTTTTGTGACTTGAGCTTTAAGTAGATGATAATGTAAAATATAGCTATCACAACAAACGGGATAAAACAGAGGACGACCAGAATTGTCGCTTCGTAATTCTCCAGGGACGAGTACTCTCCAAAGGCTTCATTCCACTCCAAGCGACAAACCCGTCGCCCATGATATTCAACAATTTTGAGGACGAAGAGATATGGGGAGAAAAAAGCCATTCCGACGATCCAAGTTGCGAGAATGAAGAACGGGCACAGCTTTGAACTGATGAGTGGGGAACGGAGGGGATATACCACAGCTCCAAAACGATCCACTGCTATCAGAACCAGGGTCTGAATAGACACAGCCATGGAGACCAATGGTAAGAAGACGACCATCTTACATAAGGACTGGGGAAGAGGACCACCGACAAGTCCAGAGTCTGCGAACAACATTTGTATCTCCAGAGGGAACAAGAAAATCGGAGACAGCAGATCGGACATGGCCATGTTCACGATGAAAAGGTTGATTGGTTTTCTCATGGTTTTTGTCCTGTAGACAATTATTCCGATGACTGTGTTCCCACCCAGCGAAACAAGAAAAATCAGGCAGTATACGACGGTTTTCGCGATTTTTTCCGCTGTAGGATCGTTGAGGCAGCTCGATATCTGTGTTTCATTCATGGATTTGTTCAAGTCTTCCGACATAGTCGTTCAATTTCTTTTTCCACTCTTACGCTCACAAATGAGTTTTCACTTGGTAACGTCACTGTATTTTTGTACAACCGAAGGCGAGATGATTGTTGTCCTAGACATCGTGCGCCCGAAAAAATACGCTCTCTGGTCTGGAATCCATATAAAAAAAATTTCAGCGGAGAGCCTTGCGGCTTGCTCTCGGGCAAAAACGTGGAGAGATGGAATACGAAGATCGTTTACCACAAAGAAGCTGATGTGGCGTACACACAAAATACGTAGACTGGTTCTTTCTTTAGTTGAATGTTACAAGATCGCTTTTAGCATAAACAAACTAATATACTTTTTTTTTTTTCCAAAGTTAGAGAATATAATTAATTATTATTCAACTTTCATACAATGTACGGATTCCGATTTTCTTATTGGTTGATTTGTACCACGTGACACTGGGTTGTGACGAAACAACCTCAGAGTCCATGACGTCATTATTGTGGTGTGATAGCTGTGGTGTAAATCACACACCGTACGTGGTAATTCCACACAAAACTTCACAACAAGTACACGCCAGGCTTGTAAATTACGCTTAAACCTTCGTCACATTTGTATAAACACGGCCTCTGCCAGGTGTACACGCGTACGCGACCTTTGTCACACTTCAATAAACACAGCCTCCGCCAACACTACTGTCTCACA
>JAHPZR010010704.1:0-10000 GCA_019787425.1 Platygyra sinensis | reverse complement strand
AGAGCAGTTGGATTTCCCGAGGAATCAAGAAAATTGGAAACAGCAGATCGGACATGGCCATGTTTACAATGAAAAAGTTGATTGGTTTTCTCATGTTTTTCGTCTTGTAAAAAATTATTCCGACGACAAAAATCAGGCAGTAAGCAAAGGTTTTTCCAATTTTCCCTGTTGTATGATTCCAATAGCAGTCCGGCTGTGTTCCATTTTCCGTTTAAGTGTTCCGACATAGTCGTTCAGTTTCTTTTTCCGCTCTTACAATCAAGAATAACATTTCTTCTTGTGTGTTCACTTCAACCATATTGTTATCATATTTGTGTTCTTTCACAGGAGGGATAAATGTTTGTCCTGATATCATCATTTGTGCGAAAACATTTACTTAACAATTTGGCAAATTTTCCCGTCTGCAGATCCACCACCTATTTTGCGATAGTGATTACGGCTTAACCTATAAGCACGTGCCATATCACTGCTGCGCCAGATGAAGTAGCGATTGATCGCGTTTGTTTTCACTTTGTTTTGTAGTCTCTGAGAAAAAGTCGCCCATCACATTTTCCATCATGATGAGTCATGGAGAACACAGGATGCTCTTACTTACTCAACACTCGAGCTCAGTTCAATAATCCTGATGCCCGAGCAGAGACACCTGTTGAAGTTTAATTTGAGAAATTCTAATGTCCATTATAATGACAGCCTTAACCACTTAATCAACGGCTGCCGTGCAAACCAATTTACTCTGCAGAGAGGTGAATTTTTTTTTTCGAGTATCCAACTAAATCTTTTAATTAAAACAATTCAAGAGACTCCTGGTATACAAATTGTGCATCGCAGATGATCGATGTTTTCAATGACTAATATGTTGAGGATCAGCTTCTGTTTGGGTTCCATCAAGTGTGTCAGTTTTCTTCTAAAGCGCGTGCACCTGTTTGCTAAAAGAGAAATAACAGGGTAGAGACGGGAGAGGAGGGGGCATTTAAATTGATTTTCTCAAACTAAAGGAGAAACCAGAAACTATAGATATTGATGTCAAATAACAATTGCTCAATTGCTTTCTTACTACTTCTTAGAAGTGTGATCAACTTTTTCTGTCTCTAGTGAATGAAAAACTCCCCTTAATTTGCATACAACTAGTTAAAAAGGTAAGAATTATTTTATAATTCATAATTTTAAAGAAGCTAGAACAAGGTATCGTCAGTTGAAATGCTTTTTATTTCTGTGCTGAAGCAGTCGCCAAAGCCGTTCTAGATACAAGAATGTGAACACCCAGGTCAAACTGGAAGCACTCTACATTCTATGACTTCTGTGTTCTATCATGTTTTTTTATGTCTGTTTTTCAGGTTCACTGGGTGACTTGATATCAAAGGTGTTTTATGTATTTCCTCCTGGCTTTTTCTTTAGAGTAATTTTTCTTTTTCACCCAATAATATCCCAGTTTGAGTTTTATGTTGTATTAAAGCTGGTGTCTGCGGCATGGGAAAATTTTTGAGTGTCCTCACGTGATAACATCGTGGAAATGATTGACAGAAGCTTCCTGTTCATATGTGGCTCCCAATCAGTCATCAAGCAGTATTTTGCTTCTCTGAGAAAACTAGCCCAAAAAACCTCACCTTTGTTGACAGTAACATGACAAAAGCAGTAACATATCAGAGAGCACTCTTTTTTTACATAAGAACCTTTTTCACGAAGACTTTGAGGCTCTGATTAACTGAACTTTTAAGGACATTCCATAGGTTGAGAGGCAATTAAGAACGATATTTTATTGTGCTAATCTGTATGCATTAAGTAACAAGCATAAAAAAGGTAATAAAAATGTAAAATTAACCCAAATACTCATTACATGTTTCGTATAACAATAACAATGGTTTTCTTTTTGCATGACCTGCATTTTTTTTTAATAAACTTTATTGGTCTAAGTCTCTATCTATCTCGGGTTGTAATAACCATGCAAGAAGTTCTTATTTATATCTGCTCCAAAATAACCATCACTGAAGTCATCAGTCTGAAGTATTTTCAAGGTAGTTAACCTAGTATACCATGTAAATTTAAGAACATCTCAAAAACACTTCAGCCTCAAATTGCAAATTAAGTATGAGAACCTTCAGCCTCAGCTCCAAAATTAGAAGTTATAAAAAGAGAGTAGTTACCTAAAAACTCAATTTTGCAGATTATATACTTTCAATTCATCTGAGTTCTCAATAAAGCTACTGTCAGCTGAGTTTTAGAATTTTAAGCGTACACATTATTTTTTTTACTGTTCTAGTCTTTTGTTCGAAACTTCTCTGCCTGCCTTTTCAATACAGTTGAAAGATAAAATCTACTGAATATATTAGCTGAATGACCTTAATGATTTTGTTTCATTTTAGCTCTAACATGCAACACTAACAGTTTAATTAGCAATTAGTGACATGCTCCTCTTAAGGAAAATGTCTTGTAGGCATCCCGAGACGCGCGAGCGATAGTTGTGTTCGACTGGTGGCAGCCATTACGAAATGGAGAGTGTGTCATTAAAGTAGTTGAAATCGGAGACCCAGGGGCGGTTAGTTGGGGGCGAGAGGAAATTAATCGGCAAAG
Source organism: Platygyra sinensis (assembly GCA_019787425.1). Taxonomy (NCBI): domain Eukaryota; kingdom Metazoa; phylum Cnidaria; class Anthozoa; order Scleractinia; family Merulinidae; genus Platygyra; species Platygyra sinensis. The sequence continues at coordinate 7,432 of JAHPZR010010704.1, read as the reverse complement.
TAATGAAGCGTCGCAAGGTTTACAAGTAACACTTTCATTTTTTGCCCGATTGGGTCTCCAAGGATGGCCATTTCTGCCAGTTCATTGACCTTTCAAACGAATATAAATTTACATGTGTTCCGAGATGAGTTGTAGTGAAAATGAGTGAGCCTCAAGTCTGGATCGAAACGGTAGAGCTCGGAAAATGTTATATTGTGACTACGTTGGCGCCAATATTGATGCTTGCGTTGTATGTTGAAGACCTGGGGGGGGTGGGGGGGGGGAGGGGGGTACTCCCATATATGGGCTATATAGGTATGTGGCCGCGGAAGAGGGTATGGTTTTTGAGGTTCTCGATCCCTTAAATAGGGTCTCTTTTTTACCCTTTTATTGCTGTGTTCCTGGTGTGGTCCCTTAGATAGGGTAGCTAAATTGCATTCTCTAAAACTGGAGTGTTAAAAACGCCCACCAAAACGAATGTTTGAGCCTTAAAAATTCTCGGGAGTACCCCCGGGGGTTGAAGAGCTCCAAAGGAAAAGCACAATCGTGAAGTGTGTCAAAAACATCGTTCTTGGCCCCCCTGGATTGGAAGATTTCGGCTTCTCGATCCATGTTGCACTCCTTAGAAGTACCGAAATTGAGGTGTGATTTGATTCTATTTGTTTTATTTATTAGTCTGTAGAAACATTTGGATTCTTGAACATGTGTATTTCAGGTTATCGAAGTTTATTTTCCATTTACTAAGGGGGAGGGTAAGTAAAGAAAATTGTCATTTCCGTCTTCGGTTGACAACTTCCTTTCCACAGTTTCGTCCCCACGATGCTCATTCATTGCTCTATGACGCAATAAATGAGTTTAAAGTTGAACAAAAAAGCCTTCCTTGCTGGAAGCAAATTACATTCATAATTCAGAATACAATGGTGAGAAATAAGCTTTCTCAAAAAACATGCATTAATTAGTAAAGTTCATCAGGCTCTGTAAACAAAGCAAATCATGACCGTGATGGTTTTTAGACATCTGACCTAGCCTGCGTAGCTGGCGGGATTTTGCGCGCGAGTGCTTTTGTTTTGGTTGCGAAGCCGTGAACGGGAGTGGCCGAAGCCGTGAGAGGATTGGTTAATAGTCGAGTTGAATTCCCGGAATTTCATTCGCGGCTTCGCCGCTCACGAAATTCTCGCGGGCTTCGCCCGTGAAGGACGCTCGCCCGCTCACGCATCCCGCCAAACTACGCAGGCTACATCTGATTTTAATTAGCATAGATTTTTACGATTTAACTTTTCCGTTTTCTCTTTGGCCTCGCGGCTAGTTTTAATTCGGACTGAAAAGCTATATAAAACACTCTAAAGACAGTGTTTGGCCATTAAAATTTCCAGACACCTCGAAGTAATACTTCCTCTACGCGTCGTATTTTCAACTCTCTTCTCGTGTTTGGGAATCAATGCAAATACGGTATAGTTCGTGTTTAGACTGACTAGTCATTATCTAATTGCCGATTCGAGGCTGGAGTCAAGATAACTTATGCTGAAGTTACTCTGCTGTGCGAAAATAAACCCCGGCCTCATGGCCTCATAATCAGACAGCGAATTATCCTCTTTTCTCCACTTAGGGAGGCAAAAGTATCCGTCGGTTACTGGGAACATAAACGGACTAAATTTGAATGGAATTCGCCATATTACCCCGCTGTTGCCAGAGAAAGCTGGATCGGAGTCTCATTGAAACGACTGGTACGTTCACGAGCCAAGAGATTGACTTAAACAGTTATATGCAGTCCTCATTCGACTCATTCAGCACACAGCCATGTTGTGGCCCAAACAAGTGTAATCATTTTACTCTTCTAGGAACTCTTTTTTCTAAGAAACTCTTTCTTCAGTTTATCATGTACGTTCGATTTTCCCTCTTAAACTTTTGTGTGGACGTGCAAAGATTCATGTGCATTAACAAAGGATTCAGAGGAGATGACTTGCAGCTGAACTCACACGCGGCATTGGGGAAGTTGGAAGGTGGCCATTTTGTTCCCTAAATATTGCGAATCAATCATTACACCATCATTATGGTCGATAATGAAAATTAAATTGCGGGTTCAGCAAGCAAGACGGCATTACAAGCAATAATCTCGTTTAATAACATGAGCAAAAATCAAGTTTCCTTGGACAGAAAGTAACATTGTATTTGGGAATTGGTCTTTGAATGAAAACGGAAAACACCAAAAAACGAGACCAATAATCCAAACTTCCTCTTTGTTTTGTAAATGCCTTAGATTCAGGTGTATAAGTAAATCTAGACTTTGAAACAGAATAATCACTGGTTTATTCTAGGTATTAAACACAGGTGCCATGTTCTCAAAGTTGTCAAAAAATTTCAGCAGTTAAATTAGTTATGACAATAGTATTAATATTTTCTAAACCATCTTCGTAAAGATGCCATCGTATTGTGACTTCAAAAATATTGTGAAGTTTCTCTCGGTAAACAACCCTTAGAATGTGCGCTTCATAGGAGACATACGAAGTGCAATCAAATTAACAAATCTTTTCCTGTCCACGGCATGCAGTAAAATTTTATCCAATTAGCTGTGAGGCTACACTTTCCTCTATGTTTATTCAGACGTACCGAAACGCACTCAGGGAACTTGACGTAATTTTCTGAGTAATCTCTTGACAATTAAAAACGTTATTAACAAAAAAGTAGAAGAGTGGCCTCTCTCTTATTCAATAGATAAGTTTCCAACTAAACAAACAATTCTACTGAATAAAAACTGGTTGTTTCTCAAGCAGAAGATCATTCCTGTCTCGGATCGAAGAGTGAGAGCTAAGTATAAGAGAATTTTAATCTTTACCTGCCTGAACGGTCTCTTTTTTTCCTATACAGTTTAGCTTTTTGTTTTGTTTTTGCTTTATACCTCTGAGATTCAGGTAAGTACGTTAGATTGATTTCTGTTCTTTACAAGACTTTTCTGTCAGTTCACTAAACTTTGGAAAAATATTGCGATAAAAAACACTCGAGCGAAATGTGACTGTTCAGTTCTATTCATATACATTTACCACCAAAAGTTGTAACAAAACTCGACTGTTGGCTGCTTCTGAATGCATTTTCTGTTGTCAAAATATACTATCCATCTTCTCTCGAAACTACGGTTACAATTAACTTATAAAATACATAAGATACTTCAATTCTACTATGTAAAACCAATGTATTAAAACAAGGATGTTAAAGGGTGTTATGATAAGCGGTAATTCACGAGAGCTTGAAAAGAACGGTTGACAAATTTATCTGCAAATTGTATGGTAACGTTAGTCCTTCCTGTGTATATCGTCAGTAAACGCCTCATTTACGCACCTGTCAAATATTAACCAATCAAGTAATTTAAGGTGGCTGAAAATAGTTTCCAGTAACTTTCCTCAAGATTAGAGTTTGATGGGTCATTATAACCACTCTTTATCGGTTATGCCACAATCATGGTATCAACAAACTGCCCATCATCGGTAAACAAGTGCTGTTAATTTGTGGCACAATGGTTGCCATAGCAACAGTATGACCTGCTAAAAACACCCTTAATTTTAGCTTTAAGCGCTTATAACTCAAAAACGAGGTCAGTGACCTCATTTTTTATTATCGAATTGTAATCAGCATGATAAGATGCAACTTTTTGCAAAGTTTAAAAAAATTATGCGAAGGGGATTTAGAGCCACCTTAAATTTTCGAAAATTTAAGGTGGCCTTTGAATCCCCCTTCGCAGAATTTTTTTAAACTTTGCAAAACGTTGCATCTCATCATGCTAATTACAATTCGATAATAAAAAATGAGGGTCACCGACCTCGTTTTTGAGTTATAAACGCTTAAAGCTAAAATCAAGGGTGTTTTTAGCAGGTCATATTGTTGCTATGGTAACCTATTGTGCCACAAAATTAACAGCAACTTGTTCATCGATGATTGGGCAGTTTGTTGATACCATGATTGTGGCATTAACCGATAAAGAGTGGTTATAATGACCCATCAAAACTGTAAGTCTTGGAAAGTACTGGAAACTGTTTCCATCCACCTAAGGCCTGGGTCCGGAATGTAAAGTAGAAATATATGAACTTTTCCCTGCTGAGAAAACTCGGCGAGCCGCCTTGCCTTAACGTATTATCTTGACCACGTGACATGTCACGTGACCGTTTTGTTAAATTTGGTAAATAGGCGAATTGGTGGCGAATTTTCGGTCTATTGATAAATAAATGAGCATTTTCGAAGCAAATTGAAATTATCTACCTTGCTACGTTTGGAATGATCTTCCTTGATTTCGTTTTTAGAAGATATAGCTGATCAAAGGTCAAATTTTGTTGAAAAAGGCGACCTTTCACCCTTTAAAACTTTTCTGAGAAAAGAAGGACGGGCATTCCAAACGTGAGAGGATGAAAATGATTTGTATCTAAAACGCGTTTTTACGGGATGATATTACTAAAACCCGCCACCAATTCCTCAAATAATAGCTATTTCTGCCAAACGTCACGTGACATGTCACGTGACCTGTCAGAAGTACCAATTCTACTTTAAATGTTTAGGACGTTATTACCTAACTGTGTAGTAAATCTGGTTTCATTGCATTTATACTTTTAAAAATATAAACTACTTAATTATTTTTACCGATAAAAGCCTTTGACCCAGGCCTTAAACTACTTGAGATTATAATTTTGGTATGTTACTGTAAAATCTCATAATATCATGGTAGGTGGATTCACAGTGTTTGGAAATCGCGCTCTAGGGCTGGCGCTTTGAAAGAAAACTCCATCAACCTATACATTTTCTGAAAGCTTAATAGTTATAGAATACAATCATATTTTTGAAATTTTCTGAAAAGCTGTTGTCGCAGAGATATGAAAAGAAATACTGTAGCAGAAATAGAACGTTCACGCAGAAGGGTATTTCTCTATAAATAAAGCACATTTTCTAATCATTTCAAACCTCGAACGTTTACAGCCCAGAACGGTGATCAAGACTTCAAAATGTCAGGATTTGTTATCCGCTTTGCCTCCGTGATGTGCCTGCTAGTGATCCTAACAGGACCAAGTTCTGCGCTTTTCTGGCGACCGACTCCTCCGACTTACCCAAATAATCCAAACGATCCATATTATCAAGGTAAGATTTTCACGTTTTGGCAATTGACAAAAATCAGTCATTTGGTCGTTTTAGCAGGTTCATAAGGTTATATCATTTGTCGTTTGCTCGTGGTAAAAAATATCGCTCTACATCAGCTTAATATTTAGCAATTATTGAATGAGGCTGAGTAGGATATGAAGAATTCTGCAGATCTCGGAGGGTGTTATCCACGGAGGCCGAAGGCTGAGATGGATAACACCCTCACGAGGTCTGCAGAATTCTTCATATCCTACGAAAGCCGAATTCAATAATTGCTTTATTATCAGGAGGCCCATTACTAGGAGCCTGCAACTCCCATAATAAGCCAATGCAACGGCATTTTTACAGACCAGTCCATTTTAGATATTTTTCCCGCGACATAGGCCAGTTCCAGTCTACATGAGCACGCTTCGGTAAGGATAAAACAATGCAGCCTCACGTGAACTTGTCGACATGTCAACATTAGTCCTTGCTTGTGATTACAATTGGTCACTGATGTTCCTCTGGGGAAACTGAATTCAAACTAAAAATAGATCGGTCTGTGAAAACGTCCGTGACAGGAATATGAGGTAGTTGCAGGCTCCTGGTGATGGGCTCCTGTTTATTATTCATTCAAAATATTTCCCCGTTCTTAAGGAGTTTCGCCATTTCGCTCTTTGTTTTTCTGCTCACCAAAAACAACACAATCTCGTCCCCAGGTTTTCTCGGTCAACTGTTCAATAATCTGCAGCAGGCTGCACTTTTGACGTATCGGTTCAATAATTTTCAGCGGGCTTGCACTTTTCAATATGACAAAGTTATTTCCAAATTTGGTGAACTGAAACTGGTTATGGTGAATTATGCGTGTGGTTTTAACCAATCAGAAACGGGGAAATATTTTGAATGAGTAATAATATATCTTGATTCAAACATCCTTTGAACCTCCACGGAGGAGAAAGCGTGAAAGATGTTTCCATGATGATCAACCTGATCATTTTTACATCAGAGATTATTAAAAACTGGATCATTGAATAATGCAATTCGAGAGTTTTCATTGGCTTAGCCATCATGGTATATGAGCCATTATACCATGATCTACAAAAATGGCGAGCGTATGCGTGGTTTCTTGGGCCTTTTTGTTTGTATTATAGTCTAGTTTCTATATTTTGGGGGCGTTTTTAATAAAACAATTATTCCACTCGCGCTTGTTGGATATGAGATGATTATAGCCAACTCGGCGCTACGCGCCTCGTTGGCTATCTATCATCTCATATCCAACGCGCCGCGCTCATGGAATAATTGTTAAGAGTGTGTCTCTGTAAGAGCGGTCCGGTCGATTTTGCTTGAGTCACAGATTTAGCTCATCTCTCGTGTGTTGTAAGACATTCATGTACCTATACTAAAACCACAATCCGTTTGATCGGATCTCTTTATTCGTCTGAGTTTTACGGAAATTAAATTTCACTCGAGCGAAGGCCTGTCGTGACACTTTTCAAGACTTAAATTTGAGACAACTTTGGAAGACAATTTACAAAAAACTACGGGGCTCAGCAAAAAACAAATACCACAGCCATGTATATTAACTCTATCTTATTCATTGAGGCGACTTTCGTGAACATCGCTTTTCGATAAATCAAACAGGAAGACTTGAATGACACCATATCGGTTTGCTAAAGTCACACATGCGCAAAGAAAACTGATCAAATTTAAGGTTAATTTTTGAAAAAGTGAGGCGTACTCAACTGATCGATATCCAACTAACATAGCTAGGAAGTAGGTGCCATAGAAAAGGTAACTACAGAAAAAAAACTTTGCGGCCCGACCTTTACTAAAACTTTATAAACTCCTTGAACTTACCTTATTTTCGGCAATCTCCAAGTTTGGCCGCCATTTTGAAGGACTGGTCAACGTGAAGCGTAGCAGATATAAATCGAGCAGGCAGATCAAAAACCGTCAGAGATACATACGAAAGCATTCGAATGAACTTTACGTTCAAATTAACAAGCGGCAAAATTTGAAATTGTTCGTTAAACTTACCATTCCTACATTCCCATGCGAACATTTCTTCCAACGATTCAAACACTACAACTAGTGTTCGAATTCCCCTCGTCGATTCCACCGTAATAATTAGCCTGTGCCACCTAAACCTCGACTCGAATGTGAAGTACGAATCAAATAACATAACCCACTATATCTTCGAGGCAACATCACGCTGGTATTTTGATTTTCTGGTGGACAAGAACTGTGATCGGGAAGCGATATTTACATCGTAAGCGTGACCGCTGACCAGCCGCTGAGTGAACAGTACGGCGCAGTGGCGAGCGAGGGATGTGGGGTGGGGGTGGTTGCAGGCAGATTA
>JAHPZR010010703.1:0-14409 GCA_019787425.1 Platygyra sinensis | reverse complement strand
CCGCATTAGAGGGTTCTGTAAATAATTTACTGACTGAGCTTTTGTTTCGATGTATCAAACATCATTCGCAAGATTGAGGACGTTTATGCTTATGTCAGAGTTGTTATAAGAGTTAAAGATTTTGAACATATAATGGCGCAACCACACGCCGTACTTGGTGTTATGCAGATATTCAACTGTTCAACTTTAATTAAAGAATAATTGTCAATATACAACACAGAAAAGACTGGTCCACAAAAAGCATTTGCTAATATTGGCGGAACAGTCACGCTTAAAGATCACAATGAAAATAATGAATAATTACTAAATTTACAAAAGAAGACTTTGATTATTTGCACTGATTGAATCAACTTTAGGTGGCTCGATCGGATTTTTGTGAGTCACGATACCGTTCAACTTTGAGCGACTAGAGCACCACCATTATCAATCCAACAGAAAATCAAACGTTAGTGGTGTGCTTGAGAAAGATGGAAGTTTCAAATGGGGTACATTTCACCAAGATCTGAGTTACCATAGCAACGAAATGACGCCATGCCCCATTTTACATAAGACGGAATAACTTGCCACCAGACATAATTTCGGAAATACGACGTCGGGATCTCGGAAAGCGTTTTCGAGAAAATTACGATTGAATTTTCAAGGTGTCAAATGCAACAAAAGCAAAGTTGTTTTAAATGTTATTGCAAAATATGTCCACAAGACTTGACTAAATGGCATTCTGGTCTTTAATGAATCTTCTAACATATAATTACCTCGAGTGGAAATCTCAGAGAAATCGCTCTGTTTGATTTTCAGAAACACTGGCGTAAATATCAACTGGTGTAGGCCGTTATTTTGCATTTTATCAAAAATTGCCCCTAAAATTCTTAAATTGGGTGAGAATTAAAAACCACTCAATGATTTTTTTTTTTTTCATACTTGGCCCTCAATAAGATTAATCCATATTTAACGTAATACCGGAGTTTCAAATAAATTGAAACATTTTAAGGCTACTAATTTTCAGCGTCAACTCAGGAAAATATTGACCTTATTTTCACTCATGTTGTTTGTTGTCTTCATGGTAATTTTCTATTGTTTCGAATCACCATGCTATTGTACATTTCTGTACATTATGAATTCATAAACGCGGGATTACTTTTCGGCGACTTTCCCAACTTTCCCGAGGCATGTTAAAATAACCCAAACTGGCACTTCAATAACAATAAATGTTATAGTAGTGCTAGCTCGGGATATTTTACCATGCTTTGGAAATTTACCGGGAAGCAATCGCGCGAAAGTAATCGAGGTAATTATATGTTAGAAGATTCATTTAAGACCAGAATACTATTTAGTCAAGTCTTGTGGACATAGTTTGCAATAACATTAAAAACATTGTTGAAGGACACAGACTGTCATTCACTCGTAATTTTCTCGAAACCGCTCTTATAGATTTTGAGGCAGCTATGTCAAGTCCGAGATCCCGACGTCGTATTTCCGAAATTATATCTGGTGGCAAGTTATTCCGTCTTATGTAAAATGGGGCATGGCGTCATTTCGTTGCTATGGTAACTCAGATCTTGGTGAAATGTACCCCATTTGAAACTTTCACCTTTCACCTTTCTCAAGCACACCACTAACGTTTGGTTTTCTGTTGGATTGATAATGGTGGCGCTCTAGTCGCTCAAAGTTGAACGGTATCGGGACTTAAAAATCCGATCGAGCCCCCTTAAATGAGTGTTAAATCGTTAACATAATTACAAGTTCAATGACTCTTACGAGGTATGTTTGAATGAAGAACTCAAGTTCTATTTGTCATCATGCTTCTTGAGAATATCAAGATGGAAGAGTGTAGTTTCGTTTCAGTGTTTTTTTTGGGAGCTCTCTTAAAGTGCCTATGAAGTAAAACAAATAGTTGATGCTTATTTGAAAGGTTTTTCAAAGTAAAGAAGAATGGCGTTTTCCTTTTGGAAATATCTTTTTTCTTTTTAGAGATATTTACGTTTTTGTGTTATGCAAATGAGGAAAGTGATGACGTCATAGGTGGTTCCACTAAAACAGTACAACACTCAATCAAGAATATCTCCACAAATATTGGAGCAGTGTTCTTCAAACTTGGCACCATAAACATACATCACAAAAGAAGTAGAATGACTCCTACGATGTTGTTGCCATGGCAACACTCTCGGCTCCAGTCTCTTTCTGTGAAAATCCAAATATCGCCATTTGCAATCTCTTAAAGTGGGACAGAGGGTCTAGCTTGGCACCCAAATGGTTCTCTTTTCCAATGGTTTTCAATGTAATTGATATGTCGTGCAAAGTGTTAGTACGTGTTAGTGACCAACACGAAAGTCTATGCTGCTATGGTCACTGAGCACATTTTATTTTGGCTATTTACTGTTATATTTCTTTGCTCTTTTTAGGTAATGTCATTTGTGTAAATACTGTTAAAGTTATAATTTTTGTAAATAGAGAAAAAAAAAAACAAGAAAAAAAATCCGAATCTGAATATCAGCGTTTTTTTTTTTTTCAAGTGTGTGCTTTTTTTTGGTTTTGGTTGCGATTAGAATAAAATTATGGTTACCGTTGTCAGTTTGTAGAAAATTTGCTTGTAAACAAACATATAACGAATTATAAGCTTACACATGTGTGATATCATTAGCCTTGGCAAGTTCAAGAATTTTGTACGAACAAGGAGAAAATATACCTGTCTTTTTATGATCTCTTCGTTACATAGTTTCAATAGGGCTTTTATTGAAGTTGCTCTTTTTATAAAGGCTATTTTTTTTCAGTTGCTTCTTTAACAAACAACTATGGTAAAGCTAATCCTTCGTCAATGAAATCCAAACCTCATAGTTACCCTAAAACATAGTCTCCTTCGCTACCAGTTTGATAAGAAATCTTAGGAAAATGATAAATGGCTCTAACAAGTGGTGATATTAATTATTTTTAAAAATTTTAGCAAAAACAATTTCAGTTTTCTACTTTAATAATAAACGCTTTACTGCGAAAGAAACATAGATATTTTCACAAGAATAATGATATCTATTTGAACTTAAATCCTGCAGTTTTCAAACTGTTGTTTCCATTGAAGGTTCGGCCAATTAACTGTGTTCAAATGTACCCGATTTCATAACCAAGAAGCACAATACTCATTGGTCATTACATAAATGAGTTGTGTCTTTGTAAAACCCCCTTCCATGGCCTTCTCCGGGTATTTCCTGTGATTCACCGTACCTTCCTATCATATGTGTTTCTTAATAATGCATTCATATTGGGCCCCCTGTAGTTTTATGCTAAACAATTACATTTATTCGAGAGATCGTGAACTGTTCGTCAAGTTCTCGACGAAAATACTTGATATGCAATGATGTTGCCCCCTCGAATAAATCTTGTTTCGCGTGTAAACCAAACATTTGCGGATCTCCATAGGCCATTTTCGGATATCCTGGCAAATATGGTTGGCACAATGATTGGAACGTCCGCGGATTTATTTCTTTATAGAACAGAATAAGGACTGAAAACTCAGTTTCTACTTATTTTATTTAATAACGATTTTAAATAACTCAACGGAAACTACGTCTATTCACTTAAACCACAACTGAGCACAACAACGCTTTTGTGGATTTCACTCTTAAGGGAAACAAAAACTCATTCGAGATGTAGTCTCTAGCAAGTGACTAAACTATACAAGTGAAAATTATTTGAGTTCGATTTCTTTTAAATTCAAAAGAAGTCCATTTGAACATTGTAAACTTGGTAACCTCGGAATTGTTTTGCTGTTTCTACGTCATCCTTTAGCCAAATTCACACTAGTCGTTCCAGTTTCTTCATGATGATTTGTCATCCTCCCGCTGCTCTTGTTTCCTATGGAATTGTTGTTCCTAAAACAGGAAATAATATAAGAGAAAATGGCTTCAAACTTTTACTGGGAAATTAAAAAAGCTACCTATACAAATTTGGCGGAATTTCCAGGAAAGAGGACAACTTTGCGAAGTATACCGAGAATCTTCTTGCCGAAATTTCCGGAATTTTCCCTCGGTTGAATGCATTGTTTGCTTTTCGGATATTCAACAATTCCCGTATTTTCTTTTAAGTTACCAGGCAATTTTCGCATGGAAAGTGCTTACTATGTTTATCGCTTACATTGATGATCGCTCCACTATGTTCAACTTTGAAAATATTATTTCATGCTTTTAGCTGAGACTGATGCATTTTCGATCCCAGGGCTTTTTCCAATTTGTAGGTTAATGTCCCTGGAAGCGAGATTGATAGAGATGTTCGTGGCCATGCCTCTAGTAAGTCTTTTAAATAGACCTTTCCCGCATTCCAAGAAACAATAGCGCCAAGTCTTGGTCAGGGTAGACAAAAATACAGCAAATGTATTAAAATGTCCACCACAACCTCGACGCTCTGGTGCTATTATTCGAACGCACTGAAGTAGAATGCGGGAAAGGTCTATACTCTGTTCCTCTCATGCATTTCAAACTCGACTTGTGTTCATCCAAAAGTTAAGCATAAAAAAACAACAATTCTTAACAATACGTTCGGAAGAACAACTGCCGTTACCGGTACATCTTCGTTGATGTATTCGAGATAAATCTGCAATTTTAACAACTGAATCAAAAAATTTCATATGCGCTCGAGATTCCCCTAAACGTTCCTTGGGCCTATTGTGGTCTTAAAGTCGTAGAAAAGTAGTTAAACCATTGTTTTTTTTTTTCAGCGTACTTGTTCAGTTTTACGTTTAAAACTGTGATCAAAATATGCCCTGGCCGATAAAAAAAAAAAATACAAAATAAATAATAATATATTGTATGAATTTACAGCCGTATCAAAACGTTAAGATTAAGAACTAAAAGAAAAGAAGAATATCAAGATATCAGTTAAAATACAAAACTACAGTATAATTAATATAAAAATTCCAAATTGTTGAAATTACAATTCACTAATCATTTTTTTTTACAAAGAGTAACAGACAAGAGAAACAGATAACTGGACTCTTTTTAATCCCTTATCCTTACCTGCTGTGTTTCTTGTGTGTCACACAGATTATGGTCACTGAAACGACGATGACAAGCGCTAAAGCCACCGCTAACGCCAACATCGGAATAACTAAAGTAATAAAAGAACAACAAGTTAAGACTCGACTAGTAGTGGTTATAGGACTGAGTGGAGACCAATTTGGTCTGTAATCATAAGAGTGACAACCAAATCGGACATCCGCGCTGCGGGAGTCCGATTTATTTTTACAGACCGAATTGGACGAAACGAAGTCTTATTGCCAATTGATCATAAAGCTTTCAATTTTCGAGAAAAGAATAGCCAAGTTATGAAAGACTCGTGGAAAAATTTGCGTTAAAAGACTGACAAAGGAGGCCTAATTTTGGTGACTGAAACCAAAGTTGTGATTGGTTGATTTAAACTACAACTTTGAATGTGATTGGTTGATTTCAACCACAACTTTGAATGTGACTGGCTTATTAAACTGTTCGATAACAAGCTGTCAGATAACAACTTGGAGAGTGAATTAACAAAAAAATAGGAGCTTTTCTAACCATTCACAATCGAGGAAATTGTAATTTTTATGATTAGATATGGTTAGGGACGCTCCAGTCAATTACTGTGCAGTAATTAACAAATTGACGTCAGTTTTTTATGCGTCTGTCCTGTTATTGATAATGAATTTCGTCAGAACATTGTTAAAGTAGCTGTGGATCCACGAGGCGATAGCCGAGTGGATCCTCAGACTACTTTGGCAATGTTATGACGAAATTCATTGTCAATAATAGAACAGACGCATTAAAAACTGACATCAATTGGTTTTTTACGATAACAAATTGTCGAATTGCCCGCTCTCGCTCGCTGACGCGCCGCATGAATTTTAAATTTGTGTCTGTCCGCATATTGACAATAAAAATTAGCCAATGAGCGCGCGTGAATTTCTGTAGTTATCGTAAAATTAGTGTTAGACGCCGTGTCACTTACTGCCCATCTTTATTGCACACGCAATTCGTATCTTAACGTATGTCGCACCACGTCGTACATCAAGGCGCGCGCTAAGCTCGGATAACGACATCTGTACGTGCCGAAGGTACAAATATTTCGCTTGTTCTGTCCTCGTGTGACCGAGGTTTTGTTCGAATGTGGAGGGGCAAACCTTTTATGTGTTCTTTGTCAAGGCCTTTTTTACCTAAAGGAACGGCATCAGCTACAAAAGGTTACCAAGTAGACTTAGTCTGCTAGAAATATATAGAGCGTGACAGTCAGTATTAGTGCGTGACAATTGTTTAGCGTTACATTTGATATTCAAGATAATCTTAGCAATGACGTAAATCGTATTTCCTTAGCAACCTTATCGAGGGTGTATTTTGAGAGCTTCCTTTGCATTGTAATCAATAACAATGATTGAGACATATTCGAGATATAGAGAGAGATTTAGCTGTGTGAGCATTAAAATACATTACCACGAGATCGAGTTTGACTAGTGTCTATATCCCCGTTTCTAACAATAATTGTTGAATAGAGTACGTTTACCTGATCTTAATTTCACCAATGTACAAGCTTCTTTAATTCCTGATAGTCGACGCTCGCTAAGATCGTCTCAAAATAACAAAAGCTTCTTAAGACAAAAACAAAACAACGAGCACGGTAACCACTCGAGCTCATACTATGTTTTCTTTTTGGCCGAAGTTGATCTTTGCCTTACTGCGTGGCAAGTTTAAGAAAAAAATATACATGTAAGTAGAAACATTTTGCGCGCGAACGTTCTTAATAAAAATATATTTGAATTCTTGTAAGCCTTTCGATTAAAGCTAAGTGACTTACGGTATTTTTTCTCGTCTCCCCTGTTCTCTGCAGCACATGCTGAGGGCTTGGCAGGATCCTCTAGAAAATTATCAACGAAACGTCAACATATCAAACCTGTATAGCTACTAACTATGGCACTGAGAAACGAGAATTTGTATTTAGAGAAAAGAAATACCCATCGCAGTTATTTCCCTTTTATTTCCCTAGACTACCAGTAAATTTTACTATCTCTAAGACTACTTTTCGAGTGGCTTGCAATTCAGTTGTAGGAATAAGCGATTACAAACAACCATCTTCCATTGATCACATGGGAGAAGCATAAAAATATTCTCTGCTAACTATCTCGCTAATATTTTATTTCATTCACTTTGCTAAGAAAAGCTTAAAAAGCAGCATTATTTACCTTGCGGATTGCAATCTTCTGTGAAGCAGATTCGAACATCTACGGAAGATCTGCTCTCACAAAGTTTCCCGCCATGCATAGGGAGTGGATTAGTGCAAGTTCGTTGGCGTAACTCGAACCCAGTCCCACAGGAGACACTGCATGCAGTCCAGTTCGACCAGTTAGAAAAACCGCCATCAGCTATCAACAAAATCAGAAAGTAATGTAAAAATAAGAAGCCTTCACATTGAACTAGCGAGTACTTTGCTGTTGAGAGATAATCTTCATGTAATGTTGCATGTTGCACCGTACATTCACTCACGGTAGCTAGAATACATCCGTTCAAACTAGAAAACAATGATGCAAGGCAGATACTACGTAGAAAGCTTAACGGGAAAACGACAACTGAAAGCGAAGAACTGCAACCGTGGATAGCTGTTTCGACTTTGTTGGGTCTCGTCAGCACGGTGTAGCAAGTAATTAAGTAATAAGTTGATCGACTGATCATCCATACCCACTAAATGCAGATAAACTCAAATCACAATCTTTGCAGATTGGCCAATGTCATATGCAAAACGCGTGACAAAGGACAACAGGAAAAGTCCAGAATATCATGTCGTTGCGGCGATAAGGAGACAAGGTCGAAACAGATATCCACGGCTGCAATTCTAGGCTTTCAGTTTGGACTCTATCATGTCGTTGTCCAGTTAAGCTTTCTTTCGTCAGCAAGATCAGCCTTGTTGTCTAGTCTTTCTATTTTTGGCTGATCACATATTTGTTACAGATCCTACGTAAACCAGCAGCATTTTCGTTTGTTGTCCTTTGCATCATTCTGTTCAAATTACCGCCCCACCAAAACGAGATGATAAAAGTCTTTTCTTTCAGAATTAACCTTTCAGAATTAACTTTTAAATTGACTGACCTCTTGTTGTGTCTCAACCAAGAATTAAAGCTTTATTAATTAACAATCACCTGTATATTTTGCTCAGAATGGCACAACCATCACCCTCATGTCGCGTACCGACAATTAAGTGTTGCAATTAGTACGTGGGAAAATAGTTGCCGCATTACAGTTTTAATCCTTTTTCTTGAATATCCAATGAAGTCTGCAGTAGACTGAAAGACCGTGGCCTAATCAGAGTGCGACCCTGACCTTAAAGCGGTGCGGTTTCTCACGGTTTCTGACATGCACTGGATGGATCAAGGCACCCTCTAATAAGCAAATTAGAGAGTACGCGCAAGTTTATTTAACACATATAGAAGGAATATGAGTGTAAGGTTGAACACCCACCTGGACATGATGTTCCTACACACTCTCTGATCTGGAGTGATTCTCCGATGCAGTCTGTACCGCCATTAGCTGGAGCAGGATCAGTACACGTTCTGTAGCGAACGCTGGTCCCGTTACCACATGAACTGGAACAAGAAGTCCAATTTGACCAAGAAGAATAACCTCCATCCACTAAAGAAAATTGTTAACAGTTAATCATATGCCACAAAGATGCTCATCTTATGCGCCATAAAACAAAACATTTAAACCGGCCATAATTACAATTCTTACGCTCTGTCCACATATGCATTGCGACGGGTAAATTTGAAAATGCAGTTTAATTTCCACAATTAAGCCTACAGTGCTCATCAATCTGGAGTGAAAACCGAGCATTCAGCAAACGTTCTTCAAGCAGAAGAATTTGAAAATGTAGCTCTATTTTCCCGGTTACGCCTACCGTCCACACTAATGCAGACTGAAAACCAAGCTTCCAGCAAACGTTCTTCAAACCAGAAGAATTGTAAACGCCTGCTTTCCATTTTAGTAAACGGAGGTTTCGGTTAAAGATGACTCCACGATATTAGTCTTATTTCCCTGCGCGGTTTCCTCAAAAACAGTTTTAAAATGACCGGTTATTGTTACGTTTTCTCTGGCGAGGTGTGAACGGAAAACGCTTGACGCGCTTTCCGACGTAATATAACGAGGTCTTATTTTAAACAATGATTACATCTGTTAGATCAATACTTGGCAGAATTACCACGTGCATCATCGATCGAATGATTAATTTACATTCTTAGAATCATTATCGTCCTCACGCGGTTAATTTGAAGACGTTTTTTCCCGTCAAAGGTGACGATATAAAAATTAAAAGGAAACTCAGTCTTCTATTTTTACCAATCAATCGTTTATCTTACTTTTATTCCTCTCCTTTGCCTATTTTTTTCTCCCTTATACTTGGCTTGGAGGCTGCCTTTAGGAGTCGTGAAATTGGCGCAAATTGTTGACAAAGTTTTCAAAAATCCAGTATATATATATATACCTATTATACATCCATATAACTCTATCCTCATGCAGATATGACCATTCCATTTGAAAGGATAAAATACTACAGTTTGCATCTTGGTTTCATTAAGTGGAAAGTACAGAATTTCATCTCCATCTGACGGCGTCGATAGAAATATCTAGAAAAGAAAAAAAAAAAAACCTTTTCAGCGAGCGTTGTGAAATTTTTTTTTTTAGAGATGATTTCTATGAGTTTTTCTTTTTTTTTTGTTGATTTCTCTTCATCGGTATGGTAATAATAGAGTCAGGTATTACATCATGCAGCGCACAAGCCCTGCGAGCTCCGGGCTATCATCGTTGGCGGTACGAGCAAAGCCGTCGGCAAATGAGGTGAAGCGTGGCGGCGAGAATGAGATCTTGCACAGATGCTATTGTATTTTGAATGAAGTCCTCAGAAGGTGTCATTAGCAACCATATCACCCTACCTAATGCTGCCGGCCGGTTTACGTAGCTCTGTAAAAGTTGTCTACAGCTTAATGTGTTAACTAATTAGCCAATAGAAATTGAGGAAAACATCCACAAAAATAATGACAGCAAACTGCACGTGGAGGCTTTTAGTCGTTTTAGTTTTAGTTTATATACACTTGGAGTAATTGTGTTTTTCCACTTGCAACGTTAGACAAGTCTTTGACATTTTAATCACAGCACAGTCTAAACCAAGTGATTTTCCCCTCCTTTACTTAATCCTAAATTATGCTGATTAGCGGACAAGTCACTAACACTAGAGTAACAGAATGTTACCCTTCACGAACTTTCTCGATTGTCATTGCACTTGCAAACAGTTGAAATATGAACCTTTTACCGCATCCAGTTGGCATAACCGAGAGAAAAAAAAAAACATCCCTCCACTCTAAAGGACAATTCACAGGACAAAACCCGCACTTGGATTCTTGAAAGCCATATTTGTGTTTGGCAATCGCCGCTGGTTTAAGTCATCAAAATGACCTGTTGTTTCTCACCAATCAGAATGTTGCGCTCATGTGCGAATGCACTGTATCCGGAAAACAATGCCTTCCGTGCAGGGTCTCATTTTTTTTTGTTCCAGGCCCCTTACCGGCTTGCTTCACTGGCTGACACATGCATTTCTCACGACATTACTGATCAACTTTGCTTCTGTTGCAGCACGAGACCCTGCTAGCAGGCTAAAATAACAAGACCTTAACATACCTTACAAACGTGCGCACATTTCAGACCGTGTCTCCGGATAGCCATAATACACTCGGGCATAAAAATAACGGACAATACAAATACACTGAGCTACGGGGAACATATACGCATTGCGGACGTATTTAGTGTTTTCATCGCTTAATGAAACAATTTCGAAGCTATAAAAATCAGTGAAGCTGTTGAAAAAGAATTGAAAGGCCTCGAAGAAAAGATTGTGGCTCGTAAGTAATAACGTCGATTCACATTACATGAAGATTTTATATGTTTATAAACAGTAGGGGGCTAATACTGGGCAGTTCAGGGTGCAAGTAATCTTTAAAGAAATTCTCAGTTCTAAAATGTAATACGAAGTTCTTCGACAGGCTGTTTGAGCACTCTTCACAGAGGCTTATTTAGCGAGAGAACGAGAACGTCACTTGACGACGGAACGCGCAAAACAAACACCCAAATATGGTCAAATTAGAACAGGATCCAGGCTATTCCGCGCGTCCTGCTCCAGTCGTCATCTGACTTTCCCCTTCTGTTGCTAAATCAGTCTGATAATATCTTGCCACAAGGTTCTGCGTGACTCAGGTACCTTTGTACTTTGATCATTAGGGTAATCTTGCGTCCCGTTCTGGTTAGCGTGAGATTTGTACCCCATCGTAAACTTGGTTACATACTGATTGGTGGATCTTCGTCCTTGGAGCTCAAAGCCTGAGATGTTGGCTGGCTGGTCTGTGTGGAAAAAGACAACACAAAGTCTCAAGTAAATAAAGAACTTGTCAAAACGCACTGTTGATTGCAACATTTGCACTCTTCCGTTTTCTTACCACATTTCTCAAACAGGTTCCTGAAATGTCCCAGTTGCATTGTGTTCATGTCTCCACCAGATACAATGTGTGTATACCCCTTTATTTATCTAGTTTTTTATTGTAGTTTAAGTTCATTTTATATTATTATAACTCCTTAGTTTTTAATTGTTTTATCACTCACTTTTGTAGTGGGCAGGTGACCATGTATAAAGTTGTATGGAGATAGAAATCATACGGTATACTCATAGTTTTGTAAAACAGATCTTTAAAAGACTCCCACAATTTAATCTGTGGGCTCGCATTCGAATCGACCTGGCGAAATCTTTTTCTATTAACCACAACTCAATAAAATTAAGGCTTCTCATAGAATTCAAACCTAAACTGAACTGATCCAATTCATCGAATTAGTTTTTACGTAGGTGCGTCTGCAAGTCAGATACGCAAGCTTTGCTTTTTTTGGTCGAGAATGACACTAGATTCAAGAGATCTTTTTTTCCCAGTTTTTCATGAGAATTCCAGCTAAACTTTATAACTGACCCAGTTACAACACAGACTAATTGATTTAAGGTTAAATCTGCTTTCAAGCACAGTGACATATCAATTTAATTAATACATATCTCCAGTTTCCGAAAGTATAAAGTGTTAAGGGATATCTCCAGTTTCCGAAAATATAAAGTGTTTAGGAATATTTCTAGCTTATCGGAGGAGGATGAGCTTACCCTTTACATGTACAGGGTTAACCCTATCATTAAATATGTCAGTTCCTAGCTGGAAAATGCACTGTGGCTGTAAAGCGCCATGCCTAAGAACACAACGATCCAGCTTAGCGTTAGAATTCAGACCGTGTAAATAGCCAACTGGTCAGCCTACCACCATTTGGGATTCTTAATAGTTTATGTTATCTGATTTACAAAAATTTAGCTCATTATTTACAGTGTCCCCAATTAGACACGTATAGTTATTATTAACGTAGTAATTGGAACGGAAAAGAATACGAATAACTATCTAACTACAAACGTAGCAATAGTTTTTTCTATGATCCACAACTAAAAATAAAGCCTTGCGAGCCAAGTTACTGTACATACTTCTAGCTTTAAAACTAAGCATTCTCACCAAGTATGACAGCTAAATACTGAAATGTGTCGAGACTCGAAGAGCACCAAGCATTGGAACTGTTTAGCACAGCATGGTCTTCATCAAAGCTGGCATTGTGAGACGAGGTCACGCTGATCGTGCTTCTAACGATGGCATCTGTGAGGAGCGCTCCACATCCTGTACCTTGAGACGGTGAACCCAATTATAATAATAATAATATTATTCTTATTATCATTATCATTATCACTATCACTATCACTATCACTATCACTATCACTATCACTATCACTATCACTATCACTATCACTATCACTATCACTATCACTATCACTATCACTATCACTATTACTATCATTATCATTATCATTATTATTATTATTATTATTATTATTATTGTTGTTGTTGTTGTTTACTATTATTATTATTCATTCAAAATATTTCCCCGTTTCTGATTGGTTAAAACCACACACATAATTCACCATACCCAGCTTCTGTTGACCAAATATTGAACCAATGCAGCCCGCTGCAGATTATTGAACTGTTGACCAAGAAAACCTGGGGACGAGGTTGGCCTCATTCATTAATTAGCAATTATTGAATGAGGCTGTCGTAGGATATGAAGAATTCTGCAGATCAAGGAGGGTGTTATCCACAGAGGCCGAAGGCCGAGGTGGATAACACCCTCCGAGATCTGCAGAATTCTTCATATCCTACGAAAGCCGAATTCAATAACTGCTTTATTATTCATTCAAAAAACTTCCCTTGTTCTTAAAGAAGCTTCGCCATTTCGCTCTTTGTTTTTCTGCTCACCTAAAATAACAAAATCTTGTCCCCAGATTTTCTCGGTCAACGGTTCAATAACCTGCAGCGGGCTGCGCTTTTGACATCATTTTGACGTCATCGGTTCAATAATTTTCAGTGGGCTGCACTTTTGACGTCATTGATTCAATATGACAAAGTTTCTTTCCAAATTTGGTGAACAGCGGCTGGTTATGATGAATTATGCGTGTGGTTTTAACCAATTAGAAACGGGGAAATATTTTGAATGAATAATAATTACAATTATGCTACGGCGGTATTCAGTTTTCGCGCGCGGTCTTTCTAATGCAATTCAGCGCGCGCACAAGGATTACAGAAACATACATAGCGTCGATTCAGCAATCATTTTATTTGCTCAATGCCTGCACTGTCAGTGCTATTTTTCTTCGTCTTTCAACACAGTGTATTGATGGTTAAGGAAGTTCGCTCGAAAATTTTCCAACATTGATTTTTTTCTGAAAATTTTACAATTGAAGAAAATGAGTTAGTGATGTCAGAAATGCAAAAGAATTGGGGTTCACTGACTTCGTTTTGGAGAGAACATCCCCGGAAGAACACCTCAATCTGAATAAATATGGTTTCTTGCGTTTAAGAACTGTCTGCAAAGAGGATTTTATTAAAGTTTTGAACGACTAGCAGATTTATACTAAAACAATAAGAGTATTCGCTTTCGATTTCAATGCGTGATAGAAATATCCAGTTCATAATCTAGTTGGTTAATAGAAACACTCGTGAAGGTTTAGGGGAACTCGAAAGAGCTGTGAGTGCTCATGATCTCACAACATTACTCGTTCTCCTAAACTTCCACTTTTCTATTTCTTAATTACTAGTTAGACTGAGCTGTGTATGCCACAACATCTCATCACGCTCTTTTAAAAAGATTAGGTTTAACTTAACATGCATCAATAAGGGTGTAATTAAGGATTCACTGCTCAAGCCTTCAGGTGAGTCCAGTTTTCAAATATCACGTGTGTAGCTGAGAAAATTACGTGCGCGCGCACGTTAATGTGCACTGCAGAACAAATCATAAAAAA